>JAKUCV010003526.1:1977-32556 GCA_028386065.3 Turnera subulata
GAAAGAATGATGGGAGCTATATTATCTTGTCTAGGATATGGTTTAGTGGGTGATGGGCCAAAGGTGGTAGGCCATTGCTTGCACTACCTTGTGTCTCCACTTGGTTTGAATGATCAGATCATTCACTACCTTGTGTGGCTTGGCTGAACGTTTTTGCTGCTCCCTTCTCCTTCCTTGAGCTGGTTTTTCAGTCCACACACAAACACACACATCCTCTCAAGATCTCTTCTTCTTTGAGAAAGAAAGGAAGAGCTAAAACACACCTTACACACAGCCCCGGTTTTGTTGCTAGCACTTCAGTCCGGGGAGCTCGAAGCTTGTTTTGTGGGACGATTCCAAGCTATCACGGTTCGTGTGGATACCGTAGAGGAGCAGGTCTTCTTCTTGCTCTTACTGATTCGGTTTCCGGCTTAGGTGAAAGATCCTAACACTACAAGTAAGTAAAAATTGTTATATGGTTTACTAGCTTCACATGTGTTCTTGGTTGTTTCCCTTGTCTTCCGCTGCATATATCCGCTTTTATATGAATGTCATATAGCCTAGGGAAACTTACATGTACAAATGTTGTAGCAACTCACGTGGTGGATAAATTGCAACTGAAATCTGAAGCACATCCACAACCTTACAAACTCCGGTGGTTACAAAAAGGAGGCGATGCCAAGGTAACAAAATGATGCTTAGTGCAATTTTCCATTGGCAAAAATTATGAAGATGTTGTTTGGTGTGATGTGGTACCTTTGGATGCTTGTCATTTGCTATTGGGTAGACCATGGCAGTATGATAGAAAGGCTGTTCATGACGGATTCAAAAATACCTATACTTTCGTGAAAGATGGGGTTAAGGTTGTTCTCGCACCACTAAAGCCGGAAAATATTTTCAAACCTATTTTAGGAGAGAAAAATAATTTACTTTCTGGCAAAGAAGTCAAGAAGGCTATACATGAGGAAGAAAACATTTATGCTCTTATTTTTGTGGAGGAATCTTTGTCTTCACAGGAACAGGTGCATCCATCAGTACAACCTCTACTTCAGCAATTTTCTGACGTAATTCCAGAAGATATTCCTGGTGGTTTGCCACCTATGAGAGATATTCAGCATTGTATCGACTTGGTTCCTGGTGCAGTCCTACCTAATAAAGCAGCATACCGGATGAATCCAACAGAAAGCCAAGAATTGCAGCGACAAGTTGATGAACTTCTGGCTAAAGGATTAATACGTGAAAGTATGAGTCCTTGTGCCGTACCAGCCCTTTTGGTACCGAAGAAAGATGGATCATGGCGTATGTGTGTTGACAGTCGAGCAATCAATAAGATCACCATCAAGTATCGGTTTCCTATCCCACGACTTGATGATCTTCTTGATCAACTGCATGGAGCTAATTTATTCTCTAAAATTGATCTTCGCAGTGGCTATCATCAAATTAGAATGAGACCAGGAGACGAATGGAAGACAGCTTTCAAAACTCGCAATGGCTTATATGAGTGGCTAGTCATGCCATTCGGATTATCTAATGCTCCCAGTACTTTTATGAGACTAATGACTCATGTTTTCAGACCATTCATGGGCAAATTTGTTGTTGTCTACTTTGATGATATTTTGGTCTATAGCAGGTCTCACGAAGAGCATTTGGATCATCTGCACAAGGTGTTTCAGACCTTGAGAGAGCAAAAGCTATATGCCAACCTGAAGAAATGCCATTTCTTTACAGATAATGTTGTTTTCCTTGGCTACATTGTCTCATCCACAGGAATCATGGCAAATCCAAGCAAGATTGAAGCAATTTCAAGCTGGCCAACTCCAACTTCCTTGCATGACATAAGGAGTTTTCATGGCCTTTTCTCTTTTTACCGCAGGTTTATTCGAGGCTTTAGCACTCTTATTACCCCAATCACAGAGTGCTTGAAAGGAGGATCATTCAATTGGACTGAAGCAGCCCAAAGAAGCTTTGAGCTTGTGAAGAAAAAAATGACAGAAGCTCCAGTCCTTGCTCTTCCAAATTTTGACATCATTTTTGAAGTCGAATGTGATGCTTCAAATGTCGGCATTGGTGCTGTGCTTAACCAAGAAGGCAGGCCTATTGCTTTCTTCAGTGAAAAGCTGAGTGACTCTCGAAGGAAGTATTCTACTTATGATAAGGAGTTCTATGCAATCATTAGAGCTCTTGATCACTGGAGTCATTATTTACTTCCAAAGGAGTTTGTTCTCTACACCGACCATGAAGCCCTAAAATACTTGAGTAGCCAACACAAGTTGACAAAGCGGCATGCTAAATGGGTTGAGTTTTTACAGCCATACACTTTCTCTCTCAAGTACAAGTCTGGCAAGCTCAATCAAGTGGCAGATGCTCTTAGTAGAAGGCATTTACTGCTTAATACTATAGAGACCAATGTCATTGGATTCAATATAATAAAGGAGCTTTATCCAGATGATGATGATTTTAGCTCAATTTGGCAAGCTTGTTCTGAGGGATCCCTTCATCACTATTTCAAGCAGGACGGTTTTCTTTTCAAAGATAACAAGCTGTGCATTCCTCAGTGTTCATTAAGAGAGGCAATCATCCGAGAAGCTCATGGAGGAGGTCTTGCTGGTCATTTTGGCAGGGACAAGACTTTGGCCCTTATTCAAGAAAAATTTTTTTGGCCAAAAATGACAAAAGATGTTACACGTCTTGTGGAACGATGTGGCATCTGTCACAAAGCCAAGATGCATGGGCAGAATACTGGCTTATACACACCACTTCCTGTTCCCAACTCACCTTGGGAAGATGGCAGTATGGATTTTGTTCTTGGACTCCCACGCACGCAATGTAACAAGGATTCAATCTTTGTTGTCGTTGACAGATTTTCCAAGATGGCTCATTTTATTCCATGCAACAAAACAGCAGATGCAAGCCATGTTGCTGATCTCTATTTTCGTGAAGTCGTTAAACTTCATGGAATTCCTAAATCCATCACTTCAGACCATGACACCAAATTTTTGAGTCACTTTTGGAGGACACTCTGGAGAAAATTTGGTACTAAATTACAATTTAGTACGTCCCATCATTCTCAAACAGACGGACAAACTGAAGTAGTGAATCGAAGTTTGGGAAATCTTCTAAGGAGCTTGGTGACGAAGAATGTCAAAGAGTGGGATTTGCATCTTGCTCAAGCTGAATTTGCTTACAACCGTTCGAAGAGCCAAACTACAGGCCATTCCCCTTTTGAAGTGGTATATGGTCTAAATCCTAATAGTCCTTTGGATTTAATTCTGATTCCAATTAAAGAAGGATTTAGTGGAGATGCAAGTGAAAAGGCACAGGAGATCAAGCAGCTGCATGAAAAGGTGAGAACTCACATTGAAAAGCAAACTGAAAAGTATCGTGAGCGTGCAAATAAATTTCGGAAGCCTGCAGCATTCAAAAAAGGTGATTTAGTGTGGATTCACCTGAGGAAAGAGAGGTTTCCTAGTAAAAGAAAGTCCAAACTCTCTCCCCGAGCTGATGGTCCATTCAAAGTTTTGCAGCGAGTTGGACAAAATGCTTATAAAATTGAACTTCCTGGAGACTACGGGGTTTCTGCAACATTTAATGTGACCGACTTGTACCCGTATAATGCAGATGATGGAGATATAGCCTCGAGGACGAGTCTTCTTTTAACCGGGCAAGATTGACGCAGGAGCATTTAGTCTAAAGTTACAACTTGCAAGATTTTCCAAGTCAAAAGTTACAGCTTGCAAGATTTTCCAAAAATGGCAACAATTACCAAAAGTTGCTTTCACTACATAATTTCAAAGACAAAGACATGATGCATGAAGACTTAGAAGGAGCCTACAATACAATTCTCTGCCACTGCCTACATTAGACATTAGAAAAAATGTGTGAAACCAAATAAAATTGTGTGCTATAATAAATAAAAATAGTGTGTATGCATGTGTATTTCTTTTGAATGAGCATGGCCATGCAGGCAAACTTGCCTATATAAACCCATGCAATGTAATGTTTTAGACATAAGTGAATTTGAGTGAAATATTTTTTTTGATAGAGAGTTTTCTCTTATCCTTCTAGTTTAAGTCTCTTAGGTGGATTCCTTTGAGTTTTAAACTTACACTTTCTTTCTTTCTAATTTTTCCATAAGAATGGTGAGTATCTATATCTCTTGGAAAATTATTGAGAGTGAGTGTTTTAACCCAATATTTAAGGTGGTGATAATCTGTATCCTTAAATATTTTGGTTATCCCAAATCCAAAATAAATACTCTTTAGTTCATACCTTAGTCCGGCATCACATATGCTAGCCAGATTAGGGATTAACGAACATAGGTCAAATCAGGTAGTGAAACCACTCGAGTCAGAAAGGATTACACCCCATCAACAAGACAGAATCAATACAAGACAAGTCAAAGGCCATTGCCCATCGTAGGAACTTGTCCTTCCATGATTGGATAATTGGTTAAGAGACATTGACTTGCTATGTATTCTTGAGTGGACGCGTGCACCTGGTTGCTGTTTTCTTTCCTTCTCTTGATTTGCCAGTTGATGCAAAAGAATCCTTAAAGATCAGATCGCAAGAAAAAAACATGGCATCCTCAAAAGTGTTACACCTTTCCATTGGGCACTGGCAACCAATCCATATTGACCAGAGTCTAAATATTCCATATGTGTTCTCTTCACCCATCATGACAGCTGGAAGGTCAACACTGTTAAAAGTAAAAAGTATAATAATATCATATAATTGTAACTTTGCCCAGCAACTTTTGTGGGTAGAGTGTTTGTTTGGAAAGGCCAAATAAATTTTATTGATGCAACAAAACAACAATTACAAGTACGAATTACATTCAAGCAAGAAACT
Source organism: Turnera subulata (assembly GCA_028386065.3). NCBI lineage: Eukaryota > Viridiplantae > Streptophyta > Magnoliopsida > Malpighiales > Passifloraceae > Turnera > Turnera subulata. The sequence continues at coordinate 6,805 of JAKUCV010003526.1, forward strand.
CGGAGACTTTGAGCTATTTACAGAGTGAAAAAAACTGAACTAGGAATAGATTCTTGCACTAAAAGCTACATACAGACTGAAATAGTTGAACTTAAAGAAGAGCTTTGTGAGACTGTCAAGGAAGGAAATAAATGGGACCATATGAGGATTAAGAACTTAGGCTACTGGAGTGGAATCTAGCTCAAAAATAAACTTGAGAGTGGGTGGACCAAATTTATCTTGAGAGAATGTTTTGATGAGTGTAGGAAATTCTGTGCGGTTTGAATTTTGGGTGCCAATGAGAGCGCTTTTTTGCATAGAAGTCGAGTTTTCTGCAATGAAAAATAATGCAGGAGAACATTTTGAGGGTTGAGTTAATCCTTTCACAAATTAACAGTTAATTAACACAATCACGTGTGCGAATGTACTCAAACTTTAAAGACTTTCCAATACCAAAAAAAAAATAAATAGAATGGAGAAGAGCGTAGAAACATTTTTTCTTTTGGGAATTAATTGAGAGAGAAACAGGTACATTAGATATGGAACAAAATGCAAAAAAAGAAAAAAAAAAGTCTACTCCTCTCAGCTCTTGGAAAACCCAAAGGGCTGGGTATATCTTTGATGTGATTCATCTAACTTTTGGGAGTGCATTTCATCCGTCAACATCGCCATTATTTGACTCTGTCAGTTGCTTTACCCATGAGAGAAATATACTCACGAACATATTCCTCGACAAGAACCATTTGGTGACTGGATGATATATACTACAATTTAGCCAAGGGGCCATGCCCATGCATGCATGTCTCTGTTTCATTTTCAAGAACCAACTCAAACAACAAAAATCGTTCCCTATAAATAGAGGCCGAGTTTATGAAAGTAAGCATCGCATTGGATCAAATTGTGTCAAATTAGCATTAACTGATCCTAGAGGAGAGTAAATCCTACATGAAGATGAAGAATCAGGTTTGGTAGCCAAGGATGACTTGCCTGTAGCTATATATACACCAGGGTTCAGTTCTTGTCTTCTTGAAGAAAACATGACCATACACTGAATCCTCATGTAGTTTACAGCAAGTCTCCTTGGCTAAACAGACAGGTTCTTATTTTCCATGCTGGATATGTACTCTTCCATAGAGAGACCGCACGAGTTGTGTAGGGCTGCTGCGCGTGAAGATTGGATAGGGTTTTGAAAGAGGTATATATGTATACGATCTTAACATTACTATTTTTTCATAATATTTCAGTTAGTTACGTAGATTAGCTAGCATAAATAGAAGCTTAATTTTCTCACGCCTGAACCAATTCTATTCCGTATTGATACGCATTTCAAGTTGTATTAGCTTTGCTGCCAATGGTTTAACCCTTAGTGCATGCCTGGGCTACCTGGTAACCAGTAAGGTTAACATATAATTTCTTAACAAAACGTTGAACAGAAAATTGGTGGCCCGTATCCTCTGCTCCCCCATGTCACCCACCCGCCCACCCCGACCCCTGCCACCATCCCCGCCACCCCAACCTTTCCCAGCCGTCGCAAACCACCCCATCAGCCTTGCTCCTTTTCGCCCCACATTCAAATTCCCCCCACCCTCCACTTTTAAACCACGCTCCCTCTCCACTACCTCCACATCACCAAATCCTCTCCCACCCTCAACCTCAACTGCCACCCCTCCCTTCATCAGCCACAATCCTACGTCGTTCTCAAAATGGAGCAGGAAAGCCACCATATCAGCACTAGAAAATGGCCAACTACTGAGTGCATATGTTGATAATATTCCCCTTAGTTGGTCATCCTCCGATATATTAGCGGCCATGTCTCCCTTCGGCGAGGTCATTGACATTTTCATTCCAAGGAAAAAGTCAATAAGAGGAAGCAGATTCGGTTCAAGAAATCCCACGGGCAAGAGAAGATTTTTGAGGCAATCTCCTCTGTCCCTGTTCCAGGGGGCACCCTTAGGGCTTCAATGGCCAAGAATCGCCTATCCCGTACCAAGAGCCTCTCCCACCCTAGACTACCTACCTCAGGTAGCAAAGTGGTCCCCGAGAGATCATTCGCTCAGACGATTAGAGGTTTTAATGATTTATCTAAGTCTCCAGAGAAAAGCCCTGGCGTAGGCTCCTCTAACATTGTCTTCAACCCGCTTGCTGAAACTCTAGATTGGCTTGCTTCCTGTGTTTTTCCTGTCTTACACTCCCCGTCAGATAGGCCAGAAATTATTGAAGTCTTACAACTCCATGGTTTGAAAGAGACATCTGTAAGCATTCTAGGAGGTGACTCAATACTCATTCATTTTCCAACTAAGGACGACAGAGACTCCATTCTTGCTATATTGCCAGAGTGGATCGAGGAGTTTTTCCAGGTGTTTAGGGCATGACAACCAGGCGACGGCGCGACAAACAGAAAGTGCTGGATCCAAGTCAAGGGCACCCCTCTACAATCTTGGAGTAGAAAGTTCTTCTCCAACGTGAGTAGTCGTTTTGGCGACCTAGTAAGTCTAGCACAGGTCACTGAGAGTAAAGCCTATTTGGATTCAGCGTTCATGGAAATTATTACATCTATCCAGGATCCTATTCATTGGGAGGTGAAAGTTTGATTGTGAAGGGACTAATTCTATTGTCACTTGCACTGAAGTTCCTTTGGCGTGCGTTCCAAAACAAGATTTTTATCAAAATAAGGATTTTGTATCCGATTTGATCTCCTTTGACTCGGCTACGTCGAGCTTCCGACGTCGGTCCTCCGCCGGAAAAGACGTAGCAATCCCATCAGACGATATCAGCTCCTCAACCACTGGTCCCTCCAAGCGTGGCGCCCCTCTCAATACCTCGAATTCCGATCCCTTCCATTTAATGGATTTGATAGAGAATTGCAACCAACCAGCCAATAGGATATCGGTCTCTCCTAGGAATTCGCCTTCAGCTGTCTCCCATATTCCCTCCAAATCCATCTCATCTGCCTCCCATGAAAAATCACGCGAGACACCCTCTGCCACTGCTAGCTCAGGAGAGAATGTTGTTCCACTCAAAAAAGCTGCCAGCTGCGACGATTTTCGTAAACGCTACTCTCTCGAAAATGGGGAGTCATCATCAAGTGGCCTCAAATCCCCCACTCGTGCAAACAGTGATGGACCGAATCTCTCGGCCCTCCCCTACCCCTTGCCTTCACCATCTCACTTTGGGCCCCTTAGTTGGCCTGTCTCCCCAGTCCAACCCACAAGCCCGAGTCCAAGTTCTCCTTCCCTATCAATTTTTTCTGTCAACTCTCACGCTTTGAACCGAAACCTATCAAGCCTCATTGACAAAAAAAATTATGATTGCCATGAGATCAAAAACACTGAGAAAACAGAGAAAGTACAAAACTTTTGACAAATTCACAGGAAGCATTATTTCTATTGGAAGTGTGGTCGACTCAGATATTAGAAGAGTAAATGATAAAATTAACACTACAGAGTGGTCCCCCCTTCAACAAAGTCAATCTCTTCAGAATTTTGACCTGGAGGCAGACCTAACTCTGCAAGTTGGTAATGCCCTAGGTTGGGAGCAAGCTCATGCTGAAGACGAATTGAGGTCCGTAGTAAGAGACCTTCTAGTTAAGGAGGCAGAAGAGTGGAGAGCAAACCAGGAATAGTTTTCTAACTGCTATTCTCCTGGTTCATGCAGAGTGTAACTTTTTCTCTAATGTTTTGTTTAATTTCTTGGAACAGCAGAGGTTTCGGTTCTTCAGCGAAACATAATCACCTGAAGGATATCATTATCAAAAATCAAGCTTGTTTTGCCTTCCTCTGTGAAACGAAGCTAAAAGGGATAGATATACGATTTTGCAGGAAAATATGGAATATTGAAGAGTTAGATTTCAAAACTATGGAAGCTGAAGATTCGGCTGGTGGCCTGCTGGCCATGTGGGATTCCTCTTTATTTCGTTGCAACCAGAGTTGTGTGAGCAAAAACTGGATTATTGTAGAAGGGTCCTTTGGTGACTCAAGTGATATGTGGGTTATCTGCTGTGTTTATGGCGACTCAAATTTGGAAAGGAGAATGGAGAGTTGGAACGAACTGCGATCATTGAAAGACTCCTTTGTTTCTCCTTGGCTACTTATTGGAGATCTCAACGAAACTATATCTCCTGGTGATCGAAGCACCAAAAGACTGTGTACCCGAGGGGTTGGAGCTCTTCGAAGCTTCATGGAGTTCATGCAATTCTGTGAATTCCCTCTATCTGACAGGAAATTCACTTGGGCAAACAAGCTCTCTTCCAGCCGTATTGATCGAGCTATGGCCCAACCAGAGTGGAGTCTATCTTTTAAATCCCTCTCCCTTCGTTCTGCCAATAGAGGGCTCTCGGATCATTGGCCCCTCATCCTTTCTCAGGATAAGACGGAATGGGGTTTCAAACCCTTCCGTTTCCAAGATTGCTGGTGGCTTAGTCCCAAGTTTAACGAAACAATCAAAGAGCTGTGGAATAGAGCTGAATTATTGGTCCCTGGACGTTTTGGTTTCCTAAGGAAATTAGGCCTGTTTCGTAAATTTCTCGCAGAAGGGAACAAGACATCTTTTGGTCACATTGACGCCACAATCAACTACATCCAATCCAAGATTGAAGAGCTAGACTTAAAAGCTGAAAGCCATCCTCTGAACGCAGACGAGTCAAAGAATAGAGACCAGCTCAAATTGGAGTATCGCCAAAGATTGAAAGAAAAGAAAGCCCTATGGAGACAAAAGTCAAGGATAAGATGGCTAAAATCAGGGGATCACAACACAAAATTCCAAGGATAAGATGGCTAAAATCAGGGGATCACAACACAAAATTCTTTCACCTATCGGCTTGTGCTAGAGGAAGACGAAAAGCTATCTCCTCTATCTCTTGTGATGGTAGGAAAGTGGAAGACCCAAATTCTATAAAACAAGAAGCAGTGTCTTACTTTTCTAGTCTGTATGGTGACTGTGGGAGTCCTAGACCTAGAATCGGCACTATGAGGTTTCAGCGTATGTCCCCTGAAGAGGCTGTCGGGCTGGAAATTCCTATTACTCTAGAAGAAGTCAAGAGGGCAATTTGGGCATGTGACGGATCAAAGGCCCCTGGCCCTGACGGCTTTAACCTGGGTTTTTACAGGAGATGCTGGTACCTTATAAAAAATGATCTCTTTGACCTTGTCCAAGAAGTTTTCGCTAGTGGGAGACTTCCCAAGGGTGCAAACGTATCCTATATCACTTTGGTTGCAAAAAAGGAGGGTGCTGAAAATTTTAACGACTTTAGATCAATCACTTTGGTAGGAGGTGTCTATAAAATAGTATAAAAAATACTATCACATAGGCTAAAGTCTGTTTTACAGCATCATAAGCAAAGGGCAATACGCTTTTGTGGAAGGCAGAAATATCTTGGATGCTGCTTTAATTGCATCTGAATTCATTGACTCTTTAAAGAGAAGTAAAGAGCCAGCGGTTATTTGGAAGCTTGATTTTTGCAAAGCTTTTGATTGTGTATCTTGGGATTTCCTTCTCCAAGTCATGCAGAGTTTCGGCTTTAAGTGGATCTCTTGGATCCAGGAGTGCCTGCAATCATCCCTCTTGTCCATTCTCATTAACGGCTCCCCTACAGTGCAATTTGGCATGAACAAAGGTTTAAAACAAGGGGTTCCGTTATCCCTTCTCCCTTTCCTTATTGCTGCCGAAGGCCTTAGAGTCATGATCGATGAAGCTATCTCCAAAGGTTTGATTGAGGATTTCAAAGTTCATAACATCCCAGCAAATATTATTCAATTTGCCGATGACACTCTCCTGTTTGCAAAGCCTCACCAGAATTCTCTTCTGAACCTCAAAAGAGTCCTTAGATGCTTCGAATTGTTGTCCGGCCTCAGCATAAATTTTTGCAAGTCTGGTCTTGCAGGTCTTAACATCGATATGGCAACAGCCAGCAGGTTCGCCCGGACTCTTTTTTTGCAAAGAAGAGAAGCTACCTTTCAAGTATTTGGGTCTGCCCCTTGGAGCAAACATGAAAAGAGTCTCTAGCTGGAACCCCGTGATTGAAAAGCTCCATAAGAGACTGACATCATGGAAATCCAGATTTCTATCTTTTGCAGGAAGAGTCCTAATGATTAAATCAGTTCTATCTTCCCTCTCTCTCTATTTCATGTCCTTATTCAAATTGCCAGCATCTGTTAACAAGCGACTGACACAGATTCAAAGACGTTTTTTATGGAGTGGTGCCTCTGAGAAGCGCAAGATGTGTTGGGTAGCTTGGTCTAAGGTGGCTCGTCCTAAGGAGTTTGGTGGCCTCGGCGTTGAACTCTTGTCTACCAAAAACAAGAGCTTATGCTTTAGATGGCTCTGGAGATATTTACAAGATCAGGAGACGAACTGGGCTCGCCTCATCAAAGCCAAGTCACAATTACACTCTAACAGTATGGAGCCAGCTTTTGCCCCTAGCCGCACCTCCTGCCTCTGGCGTAATATCCTCTCATGTGCATCCGACGGCTCTTCTTCTCATATTCCCCTGAAGAACAATCTTCGTATCAGGTTCGGTAATGGAGCTAACATCTCCTTTTGGTTAGACTCTTGGTGCCCTCTGGGACCTTTAAAGGAGAAATTCCCCAGATTGTTCCTACTCTCAACTAATAAAGAAGTTCGTCTCGACTATATCACCCCAAAAGTTCCCATAGCGGGCATTTCAAATATGTGGAGAAGAAATTTATACAGTTGGGAAGTTGAGCTTTGCAGACAGATTGACGAGGAGCTAACCAAGATTGTATTTAATCCTAACTCTCCAGATAGATGGGGTTGGGGCATCGATCCAAAAAAACCGTTCACTGTTAAAGAGGGTAGTCGCTTCATTCTCGAATCCTCCCTAACCCCCTGTAAGCCGCCAAACATTTGGTTAAACCTTGTGCCATCAAAGGTGGAGTGCTTCCTTTGGCAGATAATCAAGAACGGCATCGCTGTGAGGCCTAACCTACTGAGTCGTGGGATTATAAATGCTGACCAAGCCTCCTGCCCCCTTTGCTCCAGAGATACTGAAACCAGCTCCCACCTTTTCTTTCACTGTAGCTTCTCTTGGAAATTTTGGCAAAAAAATTGTAAATGGTGGGGATCCCTTTGGATTGCTCCTTGTTCAATGCACGACTGGCTTCGACAGTGGCCTTGGATTGAAGAGTGCACCAGCAGGAGGTCATCTTCGATGATAATAGGTATATCAACGGTATGGTCAATATGGACAGCTAGAAACAAACTGGTGTTCAATAAAGAACCTATTGCGTGGGACTCTCTATTTGACATCACTTTGGCTAGATCTTCTTGGTGGCTGAAAACTCTCCAACCTGATTTCCCTTACTCTTGTGGCAACATGTTAGCATCTGCAGAAATAGTTAAATAATGGAAGGGTGTAGTCCAAGCTTTTGATTAATGTTTACTTGATTTTACCTCCCCGTTACTGCTCCCCTGTCACATGCTCTTCAGTGTAATTTGTTTATTTCTCCTCTCGGTGTACAAGCTGCAGTTCCCCTGCAGTTTTCTTCTTTCTTTTCATGTCATTGCCTAAATGACTTTCCCCTGTACTTCCTATGTTTTGCCCCCGCTAATAAAGAGGTCGATTAGCATCGAAAAAAAACCAGTAGGTGCTGCAACTAGCTAGACTTGCGTCACTCTAGTATAAAACTAGCCACGTGTCCGCGCGTTGCTGCGGAAATTTTAAGGTGTTAATGTTATTTCAATAGGTTAATATTGTTTGAGAAGTATAATTATAATTTTATTATTAACTAATTAACATGTCAAACTTAAATATTTAAAATTACATAAAATGTACGCAAATAAATCTTGGGGCATTTGGTTTGTAGATACGTCTAGTCATAGTCTTTATCTTTCATGGCCTTGTTTTTGTTGTTTAATTTATATTTTCTAAGGCCATTAATTTCTTTCTTGTATCATTGATCCAGTTATACATATTGTTAGAGTTCTTAATCAAGTTTTAGTGACAAATTTTATTTGATTCTCTAGAAAAAAAACACAGATGTGAGGAGATAGATGGAAGAATATGAGATTGATAGAAAATAAATTTTGGGGAAAAAAATCTAAAAAGAAGGAATGGTTGTGTGTGAGGAATGAGGGGGGAAAAAGAGTGGATAGAATGAATATTTTGGCCATTGCTTTGCCAAACTTATTTTTTTCAACTCTTCTTCCTTTCTTTCCGCATCCTGTCTTGAGTACTATGTTGTTTTATTTGGTTGAAAAGTGTGTATTAGTTGCTTGTCTTTCTTTTGGCCAAAACCTCTGAAGTATGGTTTTGTAATATTTAAAATTTTAGAGGACAAATAAGTAAAATCACTTGCTCTATTTTGCATACCGATTCGTTTTAAATATATTGATTAACTAGTGCAACTTCCCGTGTTACATACGGGTTTGAGCCGCGGTTGAATTAGGCCGTGTTACACACGGGTTTTTTAAGAGCCTATACTATTTCGATTAATTTCTAATGTTAGTAATTATTTATTAATTTAAGGATTATTTGATATCCTGACAAATTATGGCACTAGTTGATTCGAGTTCTAATAGTTATTAACGGTGACCACGTCAATTTTGCACTGTATATAATATTTTCTCTTCTCTCCCACGTTCTCTCCTTCTCTCCCATGTTCTCTTCCTCTTCCCGATTCGGCTTCCCCACTTCTTCATCTTTCTCTTCTCTCCTTTACTTTTTCCTTTCTTTGTTTCTCTCTCATTCTCTTTTATTTGTTCTTACCTTCCTCATCACCGCCGCCTTTCTTCCCCACCTGCAAGTCGAGGGGAAGAGGGAAGGGAGCTCAGTGTGATGTGATTGAGGCTCCAATCGGTCTCTGCAGCAAAGAACTTGACAAACCGTGCGCCTCCGCTGAGCACGGGTGAGTCGTCTCCTCTGTTTCCCTCTTCTTCTTCCTTCGTTTTTGTTGTTGCTTGTGGAACTAACCCGATCTGGGTTGTTCTGGATTGTTGGTGGCGATTTGGTTGCTGGTTCTGTAATGTTGGCGGTGGACGGTTATAGGCCTTAGATTACTTTTCGTGTTACCCGTTTTGAAAGAAAGAATACTTGGAATTCTTTAATTAAAGAGAAACACTTTAATTAGTACTGTCAATAAAATAAACAGCCGATATAAAGAAAAAGGATGAAAAAGAGCCAGTCTTTTTCCCATCCCTCTTGTAATCTGTTGTCCTCTTACCCTTTCATCTTCACAAAAGCGAAGAGCTAATATGAGCATTTTATGAACGCAGGTACATTGATGTGGTTTCAATGTCAGGAAATGAGGTCCATGGGATACTTTCTCAATATCAGTTCCAGGGTTTGCACCCCAAAGCTATAGACATTACATTTTTCATTCACTTTCTCTGGGAAAAAAAGAAGAAAAATTAAATTAAATCTTGTTCAGTTTGCTAGTAGTGAATATGTACAGGATAAACCTGTGTGAACAATGTAACAACGAATATAAATATTTGTATTGCTGAAAGCAAAAACAATCCAAACTTTACCTAATACCATAAGATCAAATGCCAAGAAAGAGTGATTACAAACCTCGAACAATGTAGCATGGGGTAGCAGAGACAACTGTGTTGTTTATGTATTTCCTAAAGGATAAAATTCGGATGCATATAGCATACTCCCGTGGGTAGGAGTCTATATATAGCTACCCAAAGGTGTCTATATTAATTAGTAAAATTCCTTTCATATTCCGTGAATGGTTTATCTTCTCATATCTTTTATCTCTTTATATTTTGGATTGTCTTTTCATATCTCTTCATATCTCTTAATTATGAGTCTTTTCATATCTCTCTTTTAATTAGGTTGAGACCATAATATTAATGATAATAAATCACACAATTAATTCAAACCTGCCACGTGACTGCGTCTCTATAGCCAGGTGTCCTCACCAAATTGAGGTCTTTGCTTTAATATAATATAATAGATAGATAACTGGTGTGATGATACGGATTTACAGTAAGTTAGTTGGGCCAGAATCCCATAGACTAGGCCTAGATCCCACGGATCCTACGGATCACGATTGACACCGATAGCGACTAAATCGTTCACTCGACCCATGAGTTCAAATTCAAATAGATCCAGGATCAGTCAGAGTCCTCAATGGTTAACTGATTATATAAAGTCTACTAAATCCATATATAGGAAACCAACCTGTTATTTCTCTATTACTCGATTCATACAACCCAAATTTTTTTACTTACCTAGGCATCGGATCGGTGTACCCCTATGGTATAGACATGCTAGATCTCACAAGATTGAGAAATTGTCATAATAATCGATGCCATAACTGAATATGAGCCAATATTATTTTTTGGAAACTTTATATTATAGTGCTAAAAAATTAGTTTAACAAATAAAAAATAGAAAAATATATAACACAAAAAAATCTAAAATTTTTAAAGAAGAGTAAAAACACTTTAATTGCATGGTGTAGTGTCCCATATCTTTAGTTCTTTTGTATCAGTTGAAATACGAAAACAAGCTATAGGATAAACCTAAATGTTATGTAAAGTTTTATAATGTTTCGTTGTTTAGTTGTCAAGAAAAATGCCAAACTAGACGAGTAAGAATCAGCATCTGAAGGGAAGAAACAAAAGTGTGTGTCTGTTTTTTACCACAAAGAGCCACTAGCCCCGTTACCATCTCCAATCTGAGTTAAAGGAATTACTGGCAACGAACCAAGTACCTTGCTTATGGACCAGATGTGGGTGAGACCTTTGTCTAATGATATGGTAGTTTTCAATTAGACCTGACAATTCATATTGACGTGTTGGGTTAGACAGGTAAACGGCTTATGAATCCTCGACCTGATCTAGTCGAACCTATTTAATAATCGTGTCATATCGTATCAGGTTTGGGTTGACCTAGGTATTAAATCTAACAAGTCTACAAATCTATTATTTATTATATATATTTAAAGCTGTATCCCTCACAAAATTTTGACACATAGGATTTTTGGGGTCTTGCTTTATTGCCATGTGGAGGCTTTGGGCTCTTCCTTTATAGCCATCTGGAGGATTGCAGGTGTAGTTTGATTGGCCATAATGACAAACATAATTATCCCAGAGTAACCTGATCTATTATACTCTTTTAAAAAGAATTCCAATCACGCTCAAATTGTTCAAAAGAAAATTCACACGCAAGATTGGTACTGATAACCTGATCTTAACTATACTCCTTTAAAAAGAATTCCAAACACACCCAAATTGTTCAAAAGAAAATTCAGACGCAGATATTATTTTTTTCATTAAACTGATAACCAGAGTTTCTAATCGATAAAGATAAGGATAAAACTCTTTTCATTTAAATTGATGAATCTGATCTTAATTATATTCTTTTAAAAAGAATTCCAATCACACCCAAGTTGTTCAAAAGAAAATTCACACGCAGAGATTGTTATATATATATTATGATGTGATTTACTCTATTATTGTTATCTGATAAGAATTATATTATACTCAACTAACCTTTAATCATTTTTGTTTTTTTTATCGTACATCTCTTAAAAAATTCCATTATCTCTCTATAAATGCAGATACAGTCTTTGTTTATTTTGTGTATGTGAAATAATAGTCTCTGTATGTGACACAGTTTCTCTATCATTCATTCATTTCCTTTTACTCCTTCTTTATTTTGTTTTTGCACTACACAAGGCCTAGATATAGTCTATGTTTGTGTGTGATACAGTTTCTCTATAATTCACTCATTCTCTCTAATTCCTTCTTTGTTTTGTTTCTATTTGCATACGTATGAATGTTGATATAATATTATAGTTAAGCATCCTATTTGTTTTTATATTCCTTTTATTTTCCCAATCTATTTTAAACATTTATATTTTTTTGTTTGTGCAGGAAAATATATATTAAAGCTTTGGATGAATTGACTCCTCACAATGATTTAAGGAAAAATCAAGTTAGAGTTTCAAGATTGTGGGAATTCTTGAATACAAAATTATAGAACCTCCTGATTAGCATAGATATGAGTGTAATTGATGCAAAGTTATGTTTTTGAAACGCCCCGTTTCGTATTTACCGTTATACACAGTAATCACGTGGGACCACATACTATTACAATAACCACAGCGGTGAATAACACAACCATCAGAATTTATACATTAAAAGTACATAATACATCAACCATACTTGTCCCGGTACGGGAACATTATTACAACAAGCATTAATCCACAGAGTTAATAAATGCAAGCAGCGGAAGTCTTAATACAACACAACAACAGACAACAGTATGAACATGATGCAATGCAGGATGGATCCGGGCCTGACAGAGGGTGCGCCACAGCTTGCCTCGAACGTACCTGAGCTACGCACAATCAAACTACGCGACCAGGTCACGCAGGCGAGGGGTGAGTCCGAAGTGCTCACCGGGTAAAATCCGTAAGCAAGTATACATATACAACAACCATAGATAACCCATGTCACATCAACAGCAAATACCTAAGGTTCATATGAACTCTAAATAACACACTCTGTGATTCTAGGCACGCTACACCAATTTTATTATCAGGGCTCCTATCACTAGTTAAATGATGGTCGTCGCCTGGTAGTCAAGCTAGCTAGCCCGTGGACCCTGCCCTGGAACCTCCACGTAAAACTGGCACAGACAGGGAGCAGACCACAAGCACGCTCTCCCCCAGCGCCTAAAATAAGAATTGGTACAGACAGGGAGCAGTCCCCAAGCACACTCTCCCCCAGCACCATAAAAAATATGACTACCATCTGGCTATTCCAACATTTAACTGTGACTTACTAAATGTCTAAGTGCATCCAATTTTATTATTCCTAATTACTTAATTTCCATCATCCTCCATTATCACATTATCCCGAGCAGGCTCACAGCCTCTCCGCTCATCTGGATAATACAAGCTCATTCAACTAGTATCCTCGGTACTCTACTCTCACAATTTCACAGTCAACAACAACAACAGTAATAATCTATTAGTACCAACATTCCTAACATTATCAATAACATCAATAATAGCATCAATTCGGCAACATCAACGGCAACAAATATCATTTAAATTCAATTCACAACAACCATTCACAGCCACAAGAATTATTCAAGCATATAACACACAAACAGCAACTTGGTACTATGGCTGTATATAAATAATTGCTTATCCTCACCTTAGCCGATTTTCTATTCCTGATAGTCCTCGATGTGTTCCGGCTCATGCTCCTCAGGGTACTGCTCGTTATCAATTCCTATATCAAACAACAATTTATACAGATATAAGATGATATGCAATGCTCGACTATTACTGTAGGCCGTAAAAATAATTACTGGTCCTACTCGGTACTTCCCCGGGTCATTCCCATTATCGTCATAATTCACCATTTAATTACATAGGCCGGTAATATTCTACTATAATCATATCCGGTTATTATTCCGGTACATATTTATTTGATAATACCCTTTCCATTTTTATTTTCCTTGAGTATGTACTTTCCAAAATTATTATTATTTACCATATATACATATATTCCAAAGTAATTATTTCCCATTTAATATCCATACTTTTTCTAAATTATTCCAATATACCAATATAATTATTTATTTTATTTTCATTATTTTTTTTTCATTCCAGAATTTATTTTCTTTTTCTTTTTTTTAACTGGACTGGGCCCGTGAGTAGTGCCAGCCAGGCCTGTACAGCACCAGGCCCAGACCTCAAGCTGAGGCCCAGGCGCAGCCCCGCGTGGCCAAGCCCAACTAACCAAAAGCCCAAGCCCAAGCACCCAAAATACCCAACAGTTTGACCCATCATCATCCGGGTCGGACCCGCCCGTGAATGGGTCATCTCCTTCCTTCCACATACCCGTTTACAAAACGGGTTATTCACCTAGGAATGGCGGCGCGAGATTGACGGGCGAGGGCAGCTGCTTGACGGCACGGAAGAGGAGGCGCGAGGTCGGGGCGAGACGACGGCTGGGAGGACGACGCGGCTCTGAGGCGAGGCGATCTGCAGATCATGGTGCAGCAGGGCCAGAGCTCGACGGCGGCGGCTGCAGCGGGGAGAAAGGAGGCGTCCGTCGGGTCCTAGCCACTGGTGTCGCGTCGGGAGGTGCAATCGGGCGACGAAGGCTGCACTCGAACGGCGACGTCGACGAAATGGTGGCGGTGAGGGCGGTGAAGTGTGTGGCATCGCGGTTTGCCACCGTGTGAACAGTGGCGCATGGAGGAAGGCATTGAGTGGTGGCGGCATGTGTGAGGTGGCTCGTTGGTGGTGTTTGTGTATGGTTTGTTTTTCTTTTTTTTCTTTTTTTTCTTTTTCTTTTGCTAACTTTTCTCTTCATTTTTTTCTGGTTGGTTTAGTGTTTGGTGTTGTGTGGTTTTGCAGGGAAATTGTAGAAGGAGGTGAGCTATGATGTGTTTATGCAGGTGGGGTTTGCAGGCAGTGAGTTTGCAGGGTGAGGATGAAGAGTGCAGTCAGGGAAAAATAATGGGAGCAGCTCACGGGCGTAACAGGGAAGCAAGAATTTCACGAGCATAACAGGAAAGAGGTGGCTGCATAATTTTCAATTATGCAGTCGTGTCCCGTTCGAACCAGAAAATAAATATAATACCACTTGACTTTATTTCTGGCCCGATAATTCGAGGTTAAGCCTGATTTTTCTGAAGATTCCTGGACCCGAAAAATTCCAACTTTGGTCCGTAAAATCCGCAGAAAAATTCCAAGCGTGGGGTAAGGGTCGGTTTCGGAATCCGATGCATAATTTACCCTGAAATAATTACCCAAGATTATTTTACATGGTAAATTACTGTACGAAGCGTTTTTACAGTCCCGGTAAAATATAAAATTTTACCCGGGCTGTTACAGTCTATCCCCCTTAAAAGAATTTCGTCCCCGAAATTCATTCCGAACCGATGAAGAGATGCGGATACTGGGACCGCATATGCTCCTCGACTTCCCTTGTTGACTCGTTAGCAAAATGCTTACTCCACTTGACCTTAACCATAGGAATGGTACGGTTCCGCAACTGCCGTACTTCTCGAGCAAGAATCTGTTCCGGCACTTCTGTGTAGGTAAGGTCTTCTGCCACTTCAACATCCACTAGGGCCACAATATGACTAGGGTCTGATCGGTATCTCCTCAGCATAGATACGTGAAACATATCATGAATGCGTGATAGCTCATTAGGCAAAGACAACCTGTAAGCTAGTGGTCCAATTCTCTCCACAATCTCATATGGCCCGATATACCTTGGACTCAGCTTTCCTCTCTTGCCGAACCTGATCACTCCCTTCCAAGGTGCAACTCTGAGAAAAACCTTATCACCAACGTTATACTCCATCTCGCGTCGGTGTTTGTCAGTATAGCTCTTCTGTCGATCCTGAGCAGCTCTCATGCACTGTCTCACCGTCTGGATCTTGTCCACTGTCTGCTGGACTAACTCTGGTCCAACGATCAATCTCATTCCTTCTTCGTCCCAACTTGCCGGACTTCTACACTTCCTTCCATAGAGAGCCTCAAAAGGTGGCATACCAATGCTGGAATGTCCGTTGTTATACGCGAACTCTGCCAAGGGTAGATATTTGTCCCAACTCCCACTGAAGTTGAGTGCACAAGCTCTAAGCATGTCCTCCAGTGTCTGTATGGTCCTCTCAAACTGTCCATCTGTCTGAGGATGAAAAGCAGTGCTGAAACTCAACTTGGTTCCCAAAGCAGCTTGTAAACTCTTCCAGAATCGTGATGTGAACCTCGGGTCCCTGTCTGAGACTATAGACTTTAGAATCCCGTGTAGTCTCACAATCTCAGCAACATACTTACCCGCCAATGTGTCCATGGTATCAGTCTGGCGGATAGGAAGAAAATGAGCCGATTTTGTTAATCGGTCAACGATGACCCAAATAGCATCGTGCTGCCTCCGAGTCATCGGCAAACCAATCACAAAATCCATAGTGATCATCTCCCACTTCCACTCGGGTATTGTCAACGATCTCATCTTGCCTGCTGGAGCCTGATGTTCGGCTTTCACCTGCTGGCAAGTAATGCATCTAGCAACATACTCTGCTACATCCTTCTTCATACGAGGCCACCAAAAATGGCTCTTCAGGTTCTGATACATCTTGGTGCTTCCAGGATGCATCGCATACGGCGTCATATGACCTTCTTCTAAGATCTG
Organism: Turnera subulata; assembly: GCA_028386065.3. Classification (NCBI taxonomy): domain Eukaryota; kingdom Viridiplantae; phylum Streptophyta; class Magnoliopsida; order Malpighiales; family Passifloraceae; genus Turnera; species Turnera subulata. The sequence continues at coordinate 22,918 of JAKUCV010003526.1, forward strand.
ACTACGCAGGTTACTGACATTGGGTACACATACCCGTCTCCCAATCATCAATGCTCCATCATCAGCTATACGAAACTTGTCTTCTTTTCCACTCCTCACTCCTTCCTTTAGCTTGACCAGGTCGGGATCTCCATCTTGTAACTCCACTATCCATCCTCTCAAGTTAGACTTGACACTTATATATGCCAGTAAAGCTCCTGTATCATCCATTGTCAAGTCAACTCCCAGCTTCCTTAACTCGATAAGTGAAAACATCGAGTAACTAGTGGAGGCATCATCCGGTTGTCTCCGGCTCAAAGCATCAGCTACCACATTAGCCTTCCCTGGGTGATACTCGCAGGTTAAGCTCCTTCTGAGTCATGATGTACTTAAGGCTTTTGTGGTCGGTGAAGATTTGGCACTTCTCTCCAAACAAGTAGTGTCTCCAAATCTTCAAAGCCAAGATCACAGTTGCCATCTCAAGATCATGAGTCAGGTAGTTCTTCTCATGAGTCCTTAGCTGTCTAGAGGCATAAGCAATCACTCGTCCTTCTTGCATCAGCACAGCCCCTAAACCAAGTCCTGATGCATCACAAAACAACACATACTCCACTCCTGGCTTGGGTACTGTCAGCACTGGTGCCGTGGTCAGCTTCTTCTTAAGCTCCTCAAAACTCTTTTGGCATTCCGGGCTCCAAACAAAAGCTTGTTCTTTCCTCAATAGTTTAGTCATGGGACTGGCTAATAAGGAAAATCCTTCTATGAACCTCCGATAATATCCTGCAAGGCCAAGAAAACTCCTGACTTCTGACACATTCTTAGGAGGCTCCCACTCCAACACAGCCTTAACTTTGGCAGGATCAACCTTTATTCCATCTCCGCCTACTACATGTCCGAGGAAGGAGACTTCTCCAAGACAAAATTCACACTTGCTGAATTTGGCATACAGCTGCTTCTCCCGTAACCTTTAAAGCACTATCCTCAAATGCTCTTCGTGCTCCTCCTTGCTCTTGGAGTAGATGAGGATATTGTCGATGAAGACCACAACGAACTTATCCAAAAACTCATTCAAGACCAAGTGCATCAAGCACATAAATACTGTCGGTGCATTGGTCAAACCGAAAGGTACCACAGTGAATTCGTAGTGGCCATACCGTGTGCGAAAAGCTGTCTTCGGTATGTCCTTCTCCGAAATTTTAATCTAGTGATAGCCCGATCGGAGATCAATCTTTGAAAACACCGTTGCTCCTTGAAGCTGATCGAAAAGATCATCAATCCTCGGTAACGGGTACTTGTTCTTGATTGTCACCTTGTTGATCTGGCGATAGTGTACACACATAAGCAGACTACCGTCCTTCTTCTTCACGAACAAGACTGGTGCACCCCATGGTGAGGTACTAGGTCTGATGAAACCTTTCTCCAATAGTTCATCTAGCTGCTTCTTCAGCTCCTGAAGCTCTGTTGGTGCCATCCTGTATGGTGCCATCGAGATAGGTGTAACTCCAGGTACAAGCTTGATGGTGTACTCAACCTCTCTGTCGGGTGGCAAACCTGGTAGAACATCTGGGAAAACATCAACAAACTCCCTCACAACTAATACGTCCTCCGGGGTAGGGTTTTGTGTTTCTCCGCCTGAAATGTGGGTCAGCAATGCGTCTGGACCATGTTGCTTCATTCCGTAGCCCTGGGCAGCAGAGATCCTACATGTGGTTGTAGTTCTCCCCACTCCGGACAAAACAATCGACCGGTGTTTGGCGGATGTCAACCTCACTTGCTTAGCTCGGTAATCCACCAAAGCTTGATACTTTGACAACCAATCCATGCCTAGGATTATATCAAATCCTCCTATGTTCATGACAATGAGTCGAGCAGGAAAGGTTTCATTCTCGAACACTAGCGGCACATCCTTACAAACTCTATCTAGCCTCACTATGATGTCTGCGGGTAATCTAACCCTCATCGGTTTTTCTAAGGATATATCTTCACAGTTATGTTGCATAGCATAGGTCTGAGCAATAAAGGAATGTGTAGCTCCAGGGTCAATTAATGTGAATGCAACACTACCATGTACTGTAAAGATACCTGCTATAACTTGAGCAGCATCAGGGTCCTCCTCTGCGGTGATGACGAAAGCTCTAGGAACTGCTGTGCTCTGGTTGGCTCCAGATCGGGTCCTTACGGAAGGATTCCCACGACCACGACCCTGACCTTGTCCTTGTGCTCTAGATCCACCTGGCACACTAGCCACAGAGGCCTGAACTGTTGGTGCCGGTGCAGAGTTACTAACTCTCCCAATCTTCGGGCATGCATAACGGTAGTGTCCCAACTCATTGCACTCAAAGCATCTGACTGATGATATGGGACGTCGGAAGCGGTTATCTCCAGAACTAGTCACTCCAGGTCCACTCCATCCTCCAGTTGAAACTCCGCGGTTGTTAGTCCAACCACGTCCATAGGTCATCTGCTGATACTGTCCACGTCCAGCTGCAGGTGCACTAGCGGCAGGTACATATGGCTTCTTGTTCTGGCTAGGTGGTACCTGCGATGCATTTCTCTTCTGGAGATACTCCTGTTGATCACACCATGTGACTTCAGCCTTCTGAGCATCCCTCACCATGTCCTGATATCCAGCATAGTCCTTACATCCCATGATAGCTCGGATGTCAGGATGTAACCCTCTCCAGAAATGTTGGCACCTGGCTTTGGTAGTTGCTACCAGAACTCCAACATACAGGGACAGGCGATCAAACTTCTTCTCGTACTCCGTCACGGTCATACCATCCTGGCGCAATTCCAGGAATTCGCGCTGCATGCGCTCCTGAAATTCTTCGGTAATGAACTTGTCCTTGAACATGGCCGTGAACTCAGCCCATGGCATCACTACTGGTTTCGGCAGGTCTCTTGTAGTAGATTCCCACCATGTTGCTGCTTTCTCACGGAAAAGAGAAGCGGCATATTTCGCCCACTGGTCAGTCGTGCACTTGATCTTAAGCATGACCCTAGCGATCTGACGTAACCACTCGTCCGCCTCACGAGGATCAGTCGCTCCTGAGAATGGCTCAGCTCCAAGCTCAGATAGCTTGGTGAAAACAGGGTCCTCGACTGGTCCCTCAGCTGTCTGTCGGTGAAGGATCTGGGTCATCATGTGCATCATCTGTAGAGACATCTGATATGGCATGCCCGGTACCCCATCGTAAACAAGTGGCTCATCTACGTAGGCATGCGGTTGACCGATTGACACTTGGTCCTCTTCCAAGTGCTGTTGGGCAGCATGCTGGTGCCCCTCAGCCGGATCCATCTCGTCCTACCTATATGAAGATATATCCATGAGTATCATATTTATAACATGTGGAGCAGGATATGCACAAACAATCAAACAACAACCATTGACCTAAAGCCCGCTCCGCTACCAAAATGAAACGCCTCGTTCCGTATTTACCGTTATACACAGTAATCACGTGGGACCACATACTATTACAATAACCACAGTGGTGAATAACACAACCATCAGAATTTATACATTAAAAGTACATAATACATCAACCGTACTTGTCCCGGTACGGGAACATTATTACAACAAGCATTAATCCACAGAGTTAATAAATGCAAGCAGCGGAAGTCTTAATACAACACAACAACAGACAACAGTATGAACATGATGCAATGCAGGATGGATCCGGGCCTGACAGAGGGTGCGCCACAGCTTGCCTCGAACGTACCTGAGCTACGCATAATCAAACTACAGGTCACGCAGGCGAGGGGTGAGTCCGAAGTGCTCACCGGGTAAAATCCGTAAGCAAGTATACATATACAACAACCATAGATAACCCAAGTCACATCAACAGCAATTACCTAAGGTTCACATGAACTCTAAATAACACACTCTGTGATTCTAGGCACGCTACACCAATTTTATTATCAGGGCCCCTGTCACTAGTTAAATGATGGTCGTCGCCTGGTAGTCAAGCTAGCTAGCCCGTGGACCCCGCCCTGGTACCTCCACGTAAAACTGGCATAAACAGGGAGCAGACCACAAGCACGCTCTCCCCCAGCGCCTAAAATAAGAATTGGTACAGACAGGGAGCAGACCCCAAGCACACTCTCCCCCAGCACCATAAAAAATATGACTACCATCTGGCTATTCCAATATTTAACTGTGACTTACTAAATGTCTAAGTGCATCCAGTTTTATTATTCCTAATTACTTAATTTCTATCATCCTCCATTATCACATTATCCCGAGCAGGCTCACAGCCTCTCCGCTCGTCTGGATAATACAAGCTCATTCAACTAGTATCCTCGGTACTCTACTCTCACAATTTCACAGTCAACAACAACAACAATAATAATCTACTAGTACCAACATTCCTAACATTATCAATAACATCAACAATAGCATCAATTCGGCAACATCAACGGCAACAAATATCATTTAAATTCAATTCACAACAACCATTCACAGCCACAAGAATTATTCAAGCATATAACACACAAACAGCAACTTGGTACTACGGCAGTATATAAATAATTGCTTATCCTCACCTTAGCCGATTTTCTATTCCTGATAGTCCTCGAAGTGTTCCGGCTCAGGCTCCTCAGGGTACTGCTCGTTATCAAATCCTATATCAAACAACAATTTATACAAATATAAGATGATATGCAATGCTCGATTATTACTGTAAGCCGTGAAAATAATTACTGGTCCTACTCGGTACTTTTCCGGGTCATTCCCATTATCGTCATAATTCACCATTTAATTACATAGGCCGGTAATATTCTACTATAATCATATCCGGTTATTATTCCGGTATATATTTATTTGATAATACCCTTTCCATTTTTTATTTTCCTTAAGTATGTACTTTCCAAAATTATTATTATTTACCATATATACATATATTCCAAAGTAATTATTTCTCATTTAATATCCATATTTTTTTCCAAATTATTCCAATATACCAATATAATTATTTATTTTATTTTCATTATTTTTTTTCATTTCAGAATTTATTTTCTTTTTCTTTTTTTTAACTGGATTGGGCCCGTGAATAGTGCCAGCCAGGCCTGCACAGCACCAGGCCCAGACCTCATGCTGAGGCCCAGGCGCAGGCCCGCGTGGCCAAGCCCAACTAACCAAAAGCCCAAGCCCAAGCACCCAAAATACCCATCAGTTTCACCCAACACCATCCGGGTCGGACCCGCCTGTGAATGGGTCATCTCCTTCCTTCCACATACCCGTTTACAAAACGGGTTACTCACCTAGGAATGGCGGCGCGAGATTGACGGGCGGGGGCGGCTGCTTGACGGCACGGAAGAGGAGGCGCGAGGACGGGGCAAGACGACGGCTGGGAGGACGACGCGGCGCTGAGGCGAGCCGATCTGCAGATCGTGGTGCAGCAAGGGACAGAGCTCGACGGCGGCGGCTGCAGCGGGGAGAAAGGAGGCGTCCGTCGGGTCCTAGCCACTGGTGTCGCGTCGGGAGGTGCAATCGGGCAACGAAGGCTGCACTCGAACGGCGACGTCGACGGAAGGGTGGCGGTGAGGGCGGTGAAGTGTGTGGCGTCGCGGTTTGCCACCGTGTGAACAGTGGCGCGTGGAGGAAGGCGTTGAGTGGTGGCGGCGTGTGGTGGTGAGGTGGCTCGTTGGTGGTGTTTGTGTATGGTTTGTTTTTCTTTTTTTTTCTATTCCTTTTGCTAACTTTTCTCTTCTTTTTTTTTTCCTGGTTGGTTTAGTGTTTGGTGTTGTGTGGTTTTGCAGGCAAATTGTAGAAGGAGGTGAGCTGTGATGTGTTTATGCAGGTGGGGTTTGCAGGCAGTGAGTTTGCAGGGTGAGGATGAAGAGCGCAGTCAGGGAAAAATAATGGGAGCAGCTCACGGGCATAACAGGGAAGCAAGAATTTCACGAGCATAACAGGAAAGAGGCGGCTGCATAATTTTCAATTATGCAGTCGTGTCCCGTTCGAACCAGAAAATAATTATAATACCCCCTTGACTTTATTTCTGGCCCGATAATTCGAGGTTAAGCCTGACTTTTCTGAAGATTCCTGGACCCGAAAAATTCCAACTTTGGTCCGTAAAATCCGCAGAAAAATCCCAAGCGCGGGGTAAGGGTCGGTTTCGGAATCCGATGCATAATTTACCCTGAAATAATTACCCAAGATTATTTTACATGGTAAATTACTGTACAAAGCGTTTTTACAGTCCCGGTAAAATATAAAATTTTACTTGGGCTGTTACAGTTTTAATTTATCATGTCCATTAATTTGTTAAATTTTCATTTCATAAATTAATTATTTCTTTATATTATTATTTCATATAATATTTTTTGTGGTTTGTTTTATGTTTTATATATTTTCTAATTTTTCTTTATTATTTTTTTATTTTAGGACTCAATTATGCATGTTTAAAATAATAAAATTAATTATTATTAAATATATTTATGTATTTTTCTGATTTATATTCTATTTTTTTCTTAAATTTTTATTCATAATAATAAAATTTTTTATTTATTTTTATGTTTTCTAATTTAAAAATGACTCACTTTATGTTTTTTATGTTTTTTATTAATTAATTCACATAATTTTTTATTCTGTTTTTATTTTTTTTTTGTTTTAGGGTCAATTATGTAGGCCCAAGCATGGATTAACAAATGATGCACGTATCGATTTACAAAATTAATTATTATTTATATTATTACTGAGTATTTTATTTTTCCTCTAATTTATTTCTATTTTCTATTTTAATATTTTTTTCGTAATAATAGTTTTTTTATTTTTTCCATATTTCTATTTCTTTTTTTATTATTAATTAATTATTTTAATTTTTTATTTATTGTTTACTATATTTTTTTGTTTTGGGACTCACTGATGTATGTTTAAATATAAAAATTAAGTATTATTTATATGATTATTAAATAGTTTATTATATTTATTTTTCTGATTTATATTATATTTTCTAATTTAATTTTTTCTGCATATTGATATTTTTTTTATTTATTTTCCTGATTTATATTTCTTTAAAATCAGTCTCTTAAATTTGTTTTAATTTCTGTTATCCTTCATTAATTCTTTTGTTTTTTTACTTCTGTTGTTTAATATTTTGTTTTTGTTTTTTGGCTCAATGATCCATGTTTAACATTGCAAAATTAATTAGTATTTATATTATTATTAATTAGGTTTTTAAGAATTTAACTTCTAATCTATATTATATTTTTCTGTTTTAATCTTTTGTAATAATATTTTTTATTAATTTACTAATTTATGTTTTAAAAATTACTCTCTTATATTTTTTACTTTCTTGGTTGTTATTAATTAATTATTTACCTTTTTCTTTGGTTTTTTAATATGTTTTTGTTTTAGGGGCCAATAATGCATGTTTAAGTTTTAAAAACTATTTATTATTTATATTATTATTAAATAGTTTATTTTATTTATTTTTCTGATTTTTATTCTAATTTATATTTTAATAATTTTTTATTTATTTTCCAAATCTATATGAAAAAATAAAAAAAATTGATAAAAATGAAAAATTTGGAAACAAATTATGTAGAATATTTTTTAATCTTACATAATAAATGCTTAGTTAGAATGTTAAATTTTTTCAAAAAATTAATTAATAAGCAAGCCCGTGAAACCCACGGGAACTGAGCTAGTTAGTTTATTGTTTATACTTTTTAAGCAAATTGGCAAAATATTAATAGATAATTTTAGTAACTTTTTCCTTAAATGTTAAAATAAATCTTGTACTAAATCAATTAAATATATATATACCATACGTATAATTGAGTCATAAATAGGCACCTACGAGTTGGCGGGTCAACCCGCGACCTGACCTGCTAAATATTCTTGTCGTGCGTGCCGGATCAACCCGCAACCTTACCAGCTAATGTTCTTATCATGTCTGGTCAACCCATTTAACAAAAAGGGTTGAAACTCTGACTTATAACTTTTAACTTCTTATCATGTCAGCTAAATATGTGTCAAAACTTTTGTTCTTTCAGGTGTAGTTTCTACCAACATTCTTTCTCTATGTTGGATAAGATGCTAATCCACAAGAAAATCATACTAGAACTCCACTGGACAACTCATTTATCCGAGGATATGTGATGCTCAAAGGTTCAAGCTTTAGGGATTTTTTTTTAAAAAAAAAAAACTCCTCTAGCTGTAAACGGATTTTCGTCTTATTACTCAAGTTATGTTTTTTTTCAAAGAATGAATGAGAAATAACTCTGAGTTACAGAGGAGTACTGGATGGTCGAGGGGAACTATTAAAATCCTGCAAAATAGGTCCTAAGCAGCCTGGTGGAACATGAGGAGAAAAGCACACACCCAAAGGCAAAAACCATCCGCAGACCAGTATATTTCAGCATTAAGAACTCAGCACTGGCCGATATGTTCATCGCAAAACCATGAATCCAAACATCGGTACTACCACGAAGAACACCACCAGCTGCACAGCCTTACGACCAGCAATAGACACCGCACCATCACATGTCAGTTAATTATTGACAACGGCACGAATATGGTAACAATTATGTCACTTTCCAGTAACTATTTTCTCTTTCCAGTTGAACGTAAATGAAAGTTAAGGGAGTTTGTTAACGGACTAAGCCTGCCTTTTTACATTCCTCTTATTATATATTAGGGTATAACTTAAGTAACATTTTATGTTATGTGTTTATTTTCGGTGTTGAATGATTTTCTTGTTCAACAAAAACAAATTAATTTTCTTGTGGTGTGTGGAGGCGGTAGCAACATTTGTTATATTGAAGTGAAACCTAAGCCACACCAAATTTAGGACTTTATTTTCCATATTTTTTTTACTCTTCCCTTTTCTAACCAATTCCTATTAAGTACGGGACTCGCTGCATTAAATTCAAGTATTTTCTAATGAAATTCCACAAGTATTTTTTCTCCTTTTCATAGACTTAGGCATAATTCCTCAAAATCAAATTAAATTAACTGATAAGTAAGTAAATACCAAAAATGTTCAAGTCTTAAGTACCGCGAAATCCCTTCTGGACCAACCATGCATGAACCCTTAATCCATGACATCCCAATAGTTAATTAAATGGGTTAGGAAGTAGAAATAAGGTCTAAAACAATTATGCCCTTTAATTACTTATTAAAATCCAATGAGTTAATTAGTGGGTAAAAAAAATATTGGATACATACACCTTGGTTAATATCAACTGGGTCTAACACATTTTTCTTTTGATGTAAACGAATTTATTAAGAACTAAACATCAAAGTGATGGCAGCTATGAAACGCCCCGACCCGAATTTACCGTACACAGTAAACACGAGCCGGAACTGTGACAACCCAACCCAAAATGACTCAGCATACAGTGCATATAACAAATATCCGGGCTCAACAGCCCATAATAAAATAAACAATATGGCCCTACGGCCCAACATCAATAACATCAATAATAATGAAATTGGCCCATTGGCCCAACAATAACAAGTATGCACAGCGGAAGACTTTATGAAACTCACTAACACTGTATGCGACAATGCAAACTATGGATCCGAGCCTGTCCAAGGGAAACGTCGCAGCCTGTCTAGAATGCATCAACCTGTACCAAAAGTAACTCATCCTACGGGATGAAAGCCCGCAGGTGAGGGGTGAGTCCGAAGTGCTCACGACAATGGAAAGACGA
>JAKUCV010003526.1:34673-55240 GCA_028386065.3 Turnera subulata
CGAAAAATTCACGGGAAAATCAGGAGCGCGGGAAAACCTTCGGTTTCGAAAAACGACTCCCGATTTACCTTGAATTAATTACCCAAGATTAATTCAACAGTAAATCACGGTAAATAGACTTTTACAGTCCGGTAAAAATCCAAAATTTTTACCCGGGCTGTTACAGACTACCCACCTTAAAAAGAATTTCGTCCCCGAAATTTCGTCTTATCCGTGGGTCCCACCACGATAAGATTCTGGCACATTCTGCCAGGTATCCAACCTCAACATGAGATACCGCTTATACCCTTAAGCGACATCTCATCCGCTTATAAATACCAAATCCTCATGACATGCATACTCACACACAGTCATGGATTCTCCACTGAGATCAAGGACAACTTTTGACTCCGAGAACGACAGCTACATCGGCGGCAGAGCTTTCCCAACAAGCTCCGATGACGAACCTCCGAAGAAACGTTTCAAGACCAACATCATCGGTCTGCAAGAGCACATGGTCGTTTCCCCAAAACGACGGAAGAAGCGGGTCCCTAAGAAAACTGAAGACAGGAAAGGAAAGGCAGTTGCAGAGAGCAGCACTCCGCAACAGAAGCTGACGCAACTGAACTTCTCCCTGAAGAAGATCAGCTCGGCGGTGGCGCAGATAGAACTGGCGTGCATGGAACTCTTCCCGCACATGGAAAATGCCAAAAAGATTGTAAAAGATCTTGAGAAGCAAGTAGCTCCGTAGAGTACTCTTCTCCTGTTGTAAACCGTTATAAAATAAATAAAATAAATTTCCTTTTTAAACCAAATCTCTTGTGTTATAAAATCTTATGTTAAACGGAAAATTAAATATCTCAAGGCAAAATAAAACTTGTCGATAAAATATAAAATCAAACATAAAGAATTCAAAAATAAAACTCGTTTAACAAAATCAAAATAAAAAGGAATTAAAATAAAATATGTTTCATGCTCGGTGCTCGTATCGGACGAAAACATCCTCGAACCAAGAAACGTAACTCGTACAACTAACGGTGACGTCGGTTAATCTCGTGAAGAAGACATCCGTTAATTGGCAAGGCGACGATCACGGGAACGTCCTGTGTCTCTCGAAATACACGTTACCCACTTGTTCGCAAATTCCGCATGAGCCAAAAACGTCAGACAAGGCTCGTATCTCTCCAAGATATCCGAACAGCTGTGAACTTGTCGCACATGCACTCTGCTCGAGATACGGTCCCATCTGTCCAACCTCAACGGTCACGGATGCAAGTGATAAAAGATGCATGAAAATGTAGTAAGACCATGAAAACAAAAGACAAGGTAGCCAGAGCGAAGGAAATCATAAAAGGGAAAAAGGCTGAAAAACTCTGGCATGGGTCCGAAAATCGCGTAAAGCAATAAATGAAAGCAACGGTAAAATTCAAAAAGCAGATTTTGAAAATCAAAAACGGTAATCACGCTCCCCATAAGAGTATAAAAGAAGGAGCGGTGATGTATAAAACATCAAAAGCATTTTAAAAGCAGACAAAACTCTCAAAAAACAAAACCACAAAATGCTGAAAACCAAAACACCTACGCGTCCGAATCAACATGCCTGCTCCCTCATCCGTCTTCTTCGTCGAAGGTGCCAACCTAGGCAGAAGGAATCGTCTGGCGTACAGCATGGTCAACGAGCGTGCTGAAGAACTACCGAATGAGCTCGGCAGGATGCCACGCCTTGTCTTCGTCGACGAACTCTACTCGTCGCGGTTCTTCGTCACTCCCATGGAAGAGGTGTTCTTCCTAGAGGATCGCGGCACTCTGAGGACATCCTACTACGGATCAGCCAACTCCGTGATGTTCTTCATCTCGGATAGGCTTCAAGAGTTCAACCTGGAGTCCACTTGCCAGACTGTGGAGCAAGGCGCTAACTACCAGCTCGCAATGACAGCCCAGAGCATACCCAGAATGACTCGGCTACCTCCAACCTGGCCAAAGGTACGGCTACTGGTGTGGAACTGCAGAGGAGTTGCAAGACGTGCTCAGGAGTTCTCGCGAACCCTGAGGGACTTGAAGAACCAATACAAGCCCAACATGGTTCTTCTGACGGAGACGCAGTGGCAACCACGGGACGATCATGGTCTGATTCCACTCCGATTCCCTCAAGCTAACCGGTTCGAGATTCCTGGCCAGCGCGACAGAGGCGGCATGTGGCTCTCTTGGAGCGACAGAGTCACGGTCAACGTCAACAGTGACGCAAACAGCTTCCGTGTCAACGTCGTTGCGAACCGTTAATTGTATTTTCTTATTTTTATAAAATATCAAAAATCGTTGTAATATTTCCCTTTTATTTTATATAATATCAAATATCAATGTACTATCTCTGTTTGTAATGAAATATCAGTATTATTAATAATATTTGCAATTTCGCTTATTTATGGCATCATTACCTCTTATGTGTATGTTCCGCGACAGCTGGCGTCCCTTGACTGGATCCATAATGCACTAACTAAATGATATAAAATAAATAACAACTGGAGCGAACTATGCAAACAAGACAACAACACACATAGACTGCCCAACAAGACCTAACGCCCGCTCCGCTACCAAAATGAAACGCCCCGACCCGAATTTACCGTACACAGTAAACACGAGCCGGAACTGTGACAACCCAACCCAAAATGACTCAGCATACAGTGCATATAACAAATATCCGGGCTCAACAGCCCATAATAAAATAAACAATATGGCCCTACGGCCCAACATCAATAACATCAATAATGATGAAACTGGCCCATTGGCCCAATAATAACAAGTATGCACAGCGGAAGACTTTATGAAACTCACTAACACTGTATGCGACAATGCAAACTATGGATCCGAGCCTGTCCAAGGGAAACGTCGCAGCCTGTCTAGAATGCATCAACCTGTACCAAAAGTAACTCATCCTACGGGATGAAAGCCCGCAGGTGAGGGGTGAGTCCGAAGTGCTCACGACAATGGAAAGACGATCAATATGGACACTAAAAATTACACAAGTCCAAATACAGCAGTCAAACCAACAGACTCGACCCAAAGTCGAAAAGACTCAATAAAAATCCAATTATCCAATTTTTATCTTTCCGGGCCCCGTCACGGATAAGCTAGGGTCGTACCAGGTTATCAACCTGTTCCTGGTGCCAGATCAAAAAGAACCCGGGATCAACATCCCAATATCAAACTCAGGGATCAACATCCCAATCAAACCGGCATCAACATGCCCATCACAAGTAACCCAAATCATGGCACCACAAAACAGTCACAAACCATCCGGTCATACCTCTACTTACCACGTGACAATTATATTACCGTCATTAAAATCAAATCGTAGGGATCAACATCCCCAACCAAAATACCGGGATAGACATCCCTATCCAAAATACCGAGGATCGACATCCTCATCACAATTCATTATTAATCCATTATTACTTAATCCAAAAGACACAGAAATTCGACTCAGGATAAACATCCAAAAATACTAATCAAGACACCGGGATAAACATCCCGAACCAAACCACAGCAAATGCAATACTCAACAGTTCAATAATCCACAAAACAAAATACCGAGTAATACAGGCACATATTGAAGGAAATCCATCCTCACCTTGGCCGATTACTCAACTTCGGAAACTATGACCGGTCCGATGCCGGCTCCTCGGGAAACTGCCCGATATCCAAAAACCTATACAACAAAATCATACATACACATAAATGCACATAATCGGTATACTATGATGCCTCTACTGCGTAATAATCCGTCCCGATTACTTATCCGATATTATTATCTTTTACGGAAAATATTTTACCGTACGTATATCCGAATATAATTTCGGTACCATACTTTAATTAAAACACTTTTCAAAATATATTTTCATAAAATAACTATAATTTCCAAAATAATAATATCCATAATTTTTCCAGAAAATAATAACGTATTTACAATTTTCAGAAAATATTCACATAGTATTTATCTTTTTCTAAATATATAATGATAATATTTTCCAACGTAAAATATAATTACTTTTAATTTCCAAAATACATATTTACATACATATAACAAAATCATAATTTTCTAGACAAAATAATATACATATAAATTCTAGAAATTAATTTCAAGTTATATATATACTTTTTTTCCAATTTAATAATAGTTTCCAAAATAAAACTTAATTATTTAACCAAGTAAATATATTTATATTTTAATAACAATACCAGAGTTAAATTGGCATCAATTTACTCAAAATAACTATACATTTTTTTTCTTCAGAATTAATTTCCAGAATATAGATAAATATATATATATATATATGTATAATTTGTTTTTTAATTAAATGGACTGGGCCATGAATAGTGTCGGCCCAGACCAAAGCTGCAGGCCCGAATTGAGGCCCACGCTCAGCCCGGCCCAACACAGTCCACAGCCCAAAACAATTAACCCACAACCCATATACACGACCCGACCAAAGGACACGGGTCGGATGCGGTTCAAGCGGGTCTCACCTCGGGTTCAACGGCAACGCGACGGTGGCGGCGGCGCGGGGGAGGGAAGCGAGCTCACCAACGGAAGCGGCGGATGAAGGCGACTCCGTGGACAGTGGAACGGCGGCGCGAGGCGGCACGACGACTGAGAAGAGGCGCGGGTAGCTAGATCCGCGGGTTTCGCCGCCGGGTCGACGGCTCCCACAGGCGCGTCTCGCGGCGGAATGGAGCGGTGGAGGCGCGGTTCAGGTCGCGTCGGTGTGGCGGTCCTGACGGCGGCGGTGGTGAGACGAGACACGGCCCGGAGCTCCACTCGGTGAACAGTGACGAGGAGAGGCCGGCGGCTGACGTGAACAGTGCACTCTTTTTTTTTCCCTTTTCCTGAATTTTCAGTATTTTCACTTCTTTTTTTCTATTTTCTTCTATTTTCTTTTCTCTATTTCTGATTTTCCTTCTTCTTTTTTTTTCATTTTTCTGATTTATTATTTTTTTCCACTTTCTTTTTCCTCTCTTCTTCTTTGTTTTATGATTTCCCCCTTTTTTTCTTTTCTTTCTTTTCTTTCTTTTTCTTTTCTTTTTTTCTCTTTTTTTTTCTTTTTCTCTCTTTTTCTTTTTCCTTTCCTTTTCTCTCTTTTTTTTTCTTTCTCTCTTTTTTTCCTCTCCTCCTCTCCTCTTCCACCGGCTCCTCTTCTCCTTATAAACTAAAAAAAATACTATTTAACATGTGAGTATCAAATAATTCGATTCGTCCATATTACGGGCGAATCCGATCCGGACCAGAAAATAACCGATACCTCCTTAGTTATTTTCCGGTGTGATTTTCCGAGAAATTCCAATACCCAAAAAATACCAACTTAGGTTCGAAAAATTCACGGGAAAATCAGGAGTGCGGGAAAACCTTCGGTTTCGAAAAATGACTCCCGATTTACCTTGAATTAATTACCCAAGATTAATTCAACAGTAAATCACGGTAAATAGACTTTTACAGTCCGGTAAAAATCCAAAATTTTTACCCGGGCTGTTACAAGCTACGTAACTGAAGATACACCACGATTAAAAGTAAACTCAACACCAAGTCTCATAGCAGAATTAAAACACCTGATAGCTAAACCCAACTAGGTCTACAAGCAGATCGCAAAATTGTAAGGAAAATCTGATTGCTTCCCTTTGGTCCACGGATTACTTAATTTTGGTGCGCAATAATAGGCAAATAACTGAAAAGATTGGTCCTGACATAGAAGGAAAATTCGGCTCACCAATATTTTTGGTTCTAGGACAGAATTTCTTGGTTTGAACTTTTTATCTTCCAGTTGCTTGTTAAAACATGTTATAAACAAAAAAAAAAAAAATTGGAATGTCTACTATGCTTGGCAATTTCAATTAATTTAACATAGACATTTAGTTGTGCACATGAACAGTAGATTTCATCAGTTCAATTCAATCTGTTAAAACATTTGCGCAGGTGATTGAAATGTCGATAACTTTTCCCTCACTCCTAAATGTCCTATACTGCCAAATGCATTTCAGCCTAGCTGGTTGGGCTTTAGCTTTCAACTCATCCACTGTGCTCATTACTGCTCAATTTCGATGAACTAGCACCTTACTAAAAAAAATAAGTCCACTAGTAACTTAAGTGCAAATCTAATGAATCTAAATTCATCGGCAATCAAATTAGTTTAACAATATAAAAAAATCCAACCCAATAAAAATTGCTGCCTTTACAGCTATTCCTACCCTGCCTATGCCTATCAGGATCACCCAAGGATGGAGATAGGAAACATAACTCAAACCAGGCAGAGGTGCGCCAATTGCATCAGATTCAACATGTACAGAGAGCTAAGTACAAGATATGAATTTATGGAGTATACTGACAGTAAAATGATTTGTCTACCACCACATAGGATCCTTTTGAACAAAGATAATATGTCCTGTCCTGTATAGAGCACCGTTTGTTTGACCTTATCTTAAGGGTAAACGTCAGGAATCACAGGCAGACAAAAGAGGTAGCTCAAACAGTCAATAATTAAGCAAACCATAGCATACATTGACAGCAGCATAAACAAATAAGATAGCATACTCTATCATCAAGCTGGCACAGCAAAGCTGTCTTGTGTCCACTGGGGAGGATCCATCACGGCACAAGGATCAGATTTCTCAAAGTCCGCAACCTATACAACAACCAAGAAGCAATTGTTAAGGCCAAACCTTCAAATATAAAATTCGAGGCTATCGAAGTCTCAAATAGAAAAGGGAAAGAGAAAGGACTGGTAAGATAATCTTTACCTTTTGGTTGCAGGATGGGCAATAGTGATATTTATGCCAGAGGCAGTCCATGGACGGACAAAGAAAGCACCATCCGAGCATAAATGGCATCATGCAACCGACAATAGCAGCCAAACTAAGCTTTGAACTGTATAATCACATCAAATATCATGATTATCAAGCCCAGGAGAAGCTAAAAAAAATAAAAGAGGAAAAGAAAAAGAGACAACATAAAGAAAAAGAAACGGTGATTCAAAATCCATAGCTGCTTTCCAACAATAATCATTCTTTCATCAGGTTCTTCCGTTCAAATAAATTCATAGAACAGAGTGATGTTTATACTACTTTGTACCAATACATTTAGAAACTCCCCCGGTGGAAATTGGTGTTGCCTATACATCTCTCCAGGAACTACAGATAGTTTTTGAGTTTCAAAGGAAGAGACAACGACTGCAAACATATCCTCCGCAGGTCATACGGATAATTAACATTAGTTAAAGAGTAGTATTGTAATCATACTAATCTAAAACTACCACGCACACAGTATTTGTTAATCGAAAATGGTAGCATGACTTCCTCTTTAAACTGAAATGCTATGAATTTATCTATCCCCTAACACATCAACCAAAAAAACAAACCATCCCCTAACAAGTTACAAGATCAAGAAACCATAAACTTTGTTAAAAACTGAAACAAATCCAATCAGCCTTAGCTTGAATGGAAAAGGATTAGTAATAAGTAATAACGAAGATTCCAGCTAACACTCAACCTAAAGAGCTTCAATCAGCAACAAAGATGATCTATCAAACTTCACTAACAACAACATTTCAAACCAAAGTCAACAAAAACCAAAACATTCTTGAACATGATTCTGTTCAAGCAAATGGTGATACCAATGAAACCCAGACCCCGATTCTATAAAACCCAGTGAAAAATTAAAGGAGAAAAGGCTTGCTTTAACATGGGGACGAGAGAATCAAATTGACCTGGAAACGAAAGAAAATTTAATTACCTGACTCGGGTGACTCCAGAATTACCGCAGTAAACACAGTTAAAAGGGGCAGGAGTGTCCCGAAACATGGTCTGTTGGATCGGGATCCCTTGCGGGTCGCCGTAGATGACGTTCGGCGGGATGGCTCCGGCCTGGTACGCGTTCTGCCCGGCGTAGTAAGGGACCCCGAGGGCTGGCTCGTCTTTTCCACCCATTGTGTCCGCCTACGTCCGTCCCTCAATGAATCGATTTTTTTTTTTTTTTTTGCTTCGTAGATAGAATGAAGGAAGAAAGATCAGTAATACTTATTCTTTGAGACAGTGAAGATTACGACAAGAAGAGGAATACTTTGGGTTTTGTAGTATGTTTTAAGGAAGAGGACTACTGCTCGTTTTTGGTTTCTTCTCTTCTCAAAGGATGGATAATAAGGAAGGAGGATGTCTGAATTGTTTTAGTTGTTGGGTTGGGTTGGGTTGGGTTGGGTTGAATGGTCAATTGCTGTGACTTTGGGATTCTACGCATCAGTTGCTTGGAAAGTTCCATGCCCTTTTTTTGGAGTTGTTGCAGGTATATAAATAGAAGGAACCATCATTTCATTTAATCATGATTAATCTGAATGAATAGTTATTGGCAACTAGTAATTTTGGTGTTTGATGTACTTATTTCCAGGGGATTCCTAATCCCTTCCCAAATTTCCTAATCTATATTCGTAGGCATTTTTTTAAAAAATGAAATTGTTATATGGAGAATGCTTGGCAATGGCATGCAAAAAATATAGAAGTCGTGACAGAATTAAAAGGTTGCCTATATTTCTACCTAAAACAAAATCCCCATCCGGAAACTCACGCGGTAGCAATAGCCTCTGAATAAGATAGGGGGAAAGCTCCAAATATTAGATGGACAACAAAAAATAATAATAATTAGAACTTACCTAGAAAATTTAATATGCTGCAAAAGGAAATTACCTCTTTTGATGGCTTGATGTTCATTCCATGGACAAGTGCTAACTTGGAAGGGAGAAAATTCTTAGATCAGAGGGAGGATTGAGGCTTCTAGAACCTGGTGGCTGTCAATTTTAAACATCATCGTGTTTTTCTTTCTCCTGTTTTCAAACATAGATTTAAATTTAATTTAGTTATTTTTATTTAAACAAGTATCCAGAACGCTATAGGAGGCCCTTCTTAATTCAATAACGTATTCGCAAAGCTGATTTTCTCAAGTCACAAAGGGACCGCCTTTTTTGGTTTGAGAAATTAAAAAAAAAAAAAATTAAGGAACCACTTAAAAGTTAAAACACATTTAATTTGTGAACTTTCTGATATGGTGATCTTCTCGTGCAATTAGGCCCATATTGAAGTTATCCAATGGGCCTAAAATACACAGTCTTCCTAACAAGATTCATGGTGTGGAGGCTTGGCAGACTCCTTCAACAATTCAAATCACCAAGACCACATTTAATATTTCACATTGATGGGCATGTTTGCCATTTGTGGATTAAGCCTATCAAGACTTTGTTAATGAAAATTAAAGAATGTAGTATATTCGAGGGGTGGCCTACAGATGGATGTTGGCCCAAATATAAGCAAGCTTCAGCTTTTGTGCATGGAAAATATATTTCTTTTAGAACCCGAACAGATTTATTCACGAAGATCATGCAAAAGCATAGGTCTTACAAGGGGAGGAACATCATTGTTCCAGAAATAATGGCTTCACTCAGACCAAACTGTGCTAAACAATGGCAAATTGGTTTGTTTTTCTAGGTGAAAAAAAAAACTGACCAAATCCACTTTTGAGCGCGCCTCACGCGCACGAATAGGTAAGGAAAAGCGAATATGAACTCAAAGCAGTATGGCGGCGGGCGACATCAAGGGCGGATTGACAAAGGATCGAATCAACTTAGAGTAGCAGGTGGGCAGCGAATGGAAGATCTCAATCGGCCCCAAGCCAGTTTTTTCTCCAAGTGGTCAAGGGGTTTCCTCAGGAAGGCCATTGAGGATGGAAGAGTTTTCACGGTGTTCGTGGAAAATTTACGTACAGGGGTCAGCACAGGATGTTTATAGAGAGATGTCGATATTCGGGGGTGGTGATGGATGTTTTTACTCTCGGAAAGTGGAGATGGAATGGTGTCCGGTAATGTTTCGTTAGATTCAAAAATCTGGGCAATGTGTATGAGGTTTTGGATAGGATTAATAAAAGGAGTAATGGTATGCTGAATGCAAACATCGCAAGGGCTAAGAGGTCGGGTGCAACAGTTGGTCAGCAAAAAGAGCCTACGAAAAATGCTTTGCTCCTTGGAAACTGTGTGAAGGTCAAAGCAGGGTGCAGTTTCTCTCAGGCGGTCGAATCGATTTCTGTTGGTACGAACGTTGAACCCACTGGTGGGGGGAATAAGAAGCTAGGAAAATCGACCATTCTCTTTATCCCGGAAAAAGAATGGTTAAACAGGTTTACAGCTACAGCCATTGGTGTTGTTAGAGGGGATATGAGTACTGAGGAGGTGCGGCATATCTTTAGCTCTAATTGTCATTTGGAGGTTGTCGTGAAGTCTTTGGGTGGGAATTATGTTTTAATCTCTTTGAGTCCAGGGAAGCCATGATTGGTTGTCTGGAGTCGGATGTGATATGGAAGTTGGATTTATTTGATTTATGGAGAGAGTGGGAGATGGGTGATTGTGCTAATCACAAGTTGTGCTGGATCAACGTACACGGTAGCCCACCTGTTGCTTGGTGTAAAGAGTTTTTTAGCCAAGTTGCTGTTCGTTTTGGGAAGTTTGTTAGACTACAGAATGAGTTAGATGAGAGCAAAAACTTATCTGTGGCCAGGATTCTAATTTTAACAACTTATAGAGAATCCATTTCCAAATCCTTTGAGGTGGTGATAGGGGATAAGTCCTTTGAGGTTTATGCTGTTGAAGTTCAGTCTCTATGCCTTGATGCATCTAAGGGATTTGGAGGCGTTGTGGGTGCGGAGGTGGGATTGGTTCAAAAGGATGAGCATGCGGAGGGTATTAGAGTTGGTTCTGGTGTTCAAGAGGCCAAGTTAACTCTGCTAGTAGTTGAACAGTCATCAGATGATCCATTTGGGATTTTAGATACCGTTAGGAATTTAGAAAAGGGCAAGTTTGTGGTGGAGAAAAAACCGAAAAATAGAGGAGGCGAGGGTAGTCGAGAAGTTTTGAGAGTTCCTAGGAATTGGGTGTTGGATAGGCCCTTTATTCTGGGTAATCATAATTTTGACGGATCTAGTTTTGGTGTGAAGTCCCGAGAGGAATTGTTGTTATCTAGACCAGTGCAGTTACGTAGTGGCAAGGGTGGGATGTCAAGGAGTGCTGGCGTGGAGCGGACTAATACTGTGGCTCCCTAGTTGGGCCTTCAGTACCCTCTGTGTGTAGCCCATTTTCTAGTAATAAGGCTTTCGGATGTCGGGTTGAGGAAGTAGGACTGATGGGAGGTTTTGAGAAGATTGGCTTTGGCCCTTCAAATGTTGGTGTCGATGGATCCGTAATTCGATCAGGGTTATAGATAAGGAGGGCGATATTCTTGAGAAGTCACTAGAGGTTTCTTTTATTAAGGAGACAGGTGAGTTTCAGAAAACAAAAAAAAAAAAAGAATGCGAGTTTTCTACTGATTTCTCCGGCTCGTAGGAGGAAGATAGAGAGAATGTTTTGAAATATATGGACAATAAGTTTCTCAAGATTATAGAGAAAGCTAAAGCAAACAGGTGGTCCAAGATAAAGAAGTATATGAAGATATCAAAGACAGGGAGCATTCATTCTTTACAATCAGGTGATAGCTCAACCCAGGACGGCGAGATTGAAAAGGGTAACGTTAGAGTTCCGTCCGTTATAGAGGTATGCCCTTATGAAGACCCGACTGGAAATCCGGCCTCTTCACCTTTATTATTTCTTCTTGTCCAATCCATCAATCAAAGAAGTCGCCACCCAAATTTTATTCCTTGGAAAAATTCGGGAAAAAATTATAGGCATCAATCCTCCTTAGGCATCAAACATAAGGGATTGATCTAGCGAACCAAAGATTGTTGGATTCGGAGGTTCTTCACGTGTAGGAAGGGGTTAGCACCCTACACGTGTTATGGGTTAATTAGAGTGTCTTGTGTAAGTGCGCAAATATGGAAATAAAGTTACAGCAAAAGAAATTGAAATTTAATCTACAACAAAGCTGGAAAATAAATATAATTGGGCTTAAGCTTCCACCACTAAAAACCACCTACGTACCTCGGCGATCGGGTTCAAAGCTCCCATAGTTCTTACAAGTCATCAACCAAAAATCACATCATGTCAGTAGCAAACATCTCAAAACATCAACAATATAGAAAATAAAAAAGGATTCAAGGTTACCTCTTGTAGTCCTCCTCTAGCTCCTCGACTTGGGTTTCTTTCTAACACCAATTCATTTTCACTTCTCAACCTCACCTTGATTTCTTCTTGATTACTCCTTGCTGGATGTTTATTCATGCTGAATTTTACAAAAATTTCTCCAAACAATAGAAAAGAATGTTTGAGAGCTCAGAGAAGTAGAGTTTTTCCAAGCTTTTCTAAGCTGAAAATAGTGCGAGTAATCTAGTCTAATGGATCTTGATATCTATGTTAGGAGTGAATGGGAGGCTCTATATATAGAGCTCAGGGAGTATATAGCTCGTAGACCTCACAATTGACAGGATTGTTGCTGAAATACTGGTCCAAAATGTGCGTAATTGATTAATGGCCAAAAATAAAGGAAAAAAATTGTGTTCCGGGGGACCATGTCCACCACTGGCGGGCGGTCATCGCGTGATGTCTGCCCGAAGCGGCGGTCTTAGAGTCCATGACCGCCGGGCATGGCTGAAATGTCGCCAACTCGGGCTGCCACTTGCTACAGTAACACGTATTTTCCATTTTTAGCTCCTAATCACCATTAATTTCGGGTCTGATTGATTTTCTATGTGAGATTAAAATTGTCAGACCTAGAAGCACTCCATTCTTGCTGGCTACTCCTATCAAGCCCTCCAATTAAGATTAATTCATCTTAATTATCCCAAAATCAACTCTTTTCTACCATAAACTCATATATCCTATAAAAGTTAATTTTAATTTTCAACGAAAATCAGAACCAAAAATGGGCTGCAACGATTGAGTTTTACTGGACCAAACTCTTGTGATTATCCATATTTTATTAATTAAAACTTATAAAACACCTTAAGTCCAAAATCAAATCATCTCATTAACTTTGGTTTAAAATATTCTACAAGCCTAAGAATTCCAAAGAATGCACAAAGTTTCTTAAACCCTCTATTTCCCCAGTGGAGTTGCCAACTGTGAAGACTCGACCGGAAATCCGGCTCCTTCACCTTTATTACTTCTTCTTGTCCAATCCAACAATCAAAGGACTCGCCCACCCGAATTTTATTCTTTGGAAAATTTCAGGAAAAAACCATAGGCATCAATCCTTCTTAGGCATCAAACATAAGGGACCAATCTAGCGAACCAGAGATTGTTGGATTCGGGGATTCGTCACCTGTAGGAAGGGTTAGCACCCTACACGTGTTTGGGTGAAACTTTGTGTAATAAATGGGTTAGGTAGTGTGTCTTTTGTAAGTGTGCAAGTGTGGAAACAAAGTTACAACAAAAGAAATTGAAATTTAATTAAAAACAAAGTGGGAAAATAAATATAATTGGGCTTGAGCTTCCACCACTAGAAACCACCTACGTACCCTCGACCGGGTTCAAAGCCCACGTAGTTCTTATAAGTCATCAACCAAAAATCACATCATGTTAGCAGCAAACATCTCAAAACATCAACAATACAAAAAATAAAAAAAATTCAAGGTTACCTCTTGTAGCCCTCCTCTAGCTCCTCGACTTGGGTTTCTTTCTAACTCCAATTCTTTTCCACTTCTCAACTTCAGCTTGATTTCTTCTTGATTCCTCTTTGCTGGATGTTTATTGATGCTGAATTCTACAAGAATTTTTCCTGAGTAATAATAGAATAGA
The DNA here is from genome assembly GCA_028386065.3 of Turnera subulata. Lineage (NCBI taxonomy): Eukaryota > Viridiplantae > Streptophyta > Magnoliopsida > Malpighiales > Passifloraceae > Turnera > Turnera subulata. The sequence continues at coordinate 48,398 of JAKUCV010003526.1, forward strand.
GTGTTTGAGAGCTTGGAGAAGTAGAGTTTCCCCAAGCTTTTCTAAGCTTAAAAGAGTGTGAGTAAACTAGTCTACTCACTCTTGATATTTGCGTTGGGAGTGAATGGGAGGCTCTATTTATAGAGTTCTGGGAGTGTACAGCTCGCGGACCTCAAAATTGACAGGATTCTTGTTGAAATTCTGGTCCAAAATGTGTGTAAATAATTAATGGCCAAAAAATAAAGGAAAAAATCGCGTTCCAGGAGACCATGTCCGCCACTGCAGGGAGGTCATCGCGTGATGTCCGCTTGCAGTGGCGGTCTTACAGTCCATGACCGTCGGGCATGGCTGACATGTCGCCATGTATGGCCGCCACTTGCTACAATAGCATTTATTTTCCTTTTTTCCCCATTTTTAGCTCCTAATCACCATTAATCTCGGGTCTAATTGAATTTCAGCGTGGGATTAAAGTTGTCAGACCTGGAATCACTCCATTCTTGCTGGCTACTCCTATAAATCACTCCAATTAACATTAATTCATCCTAATTAGTCCAAAATCAACTCTTTTTTACCATAAACTCATATATCCTGTAAAAGGTAATTTAATTCTGATTTTCCACAAAAATCAGAACCAAAAAAGGGCTGCAAGGAGTAAGTTTTACTGGACCAAACTCTTGTGATTATCCATATTTTATTAATTAAACTTATAAAGCACTTTAAGCCCAAAATGAAATCATCTCTTTAACTTTAGGTTAAAATTAACTACAAGCCTAAGCTAATAAAATGTAAAAGTCCAAATTTGGGTGTTCACAGTCCTGTTGTATCCCTTAAAGTTCTTGAAGTTTCTAAGACTCTAGAGGTTGGCATTGAACTTGGTCTTGATTTGGGAGAGTTAGGAGAGAATGCTGGTGTGAAAATCCAATTTTGACACACTAATGTTACACCCAATTTTGACCGACTAATATTTTATTAATTTGAAATATTAATATATTTTTTTACCATGAATTAATGAGATGATTTAATCCTAGTTTGGAATATGTTTATGGTTTAATTTAATAGAATATTAATATTTTGTTATTTTCTGATTTTTAATGTATTTTTACTTATAATTATTGAGATGATTTGATTCTAAGTTTAAATATATTTGAAGGTCTAATTTTAATATAATGTGGATATTTTATTGTTTTAGACTTTGTTTGTTTTGGACCCTTTCTAGTGATTTTGGGTTTGAAATAAATTAAAGGTTTCAACCAATAAGATATGGATCCTCCAGCAATAATTAGCCCATTAAAGACACCGAATTTAGCAGACTTTTAAGCCTGATTTTCGTCAAAATTCGGGTTAAATATATTCCTTTTGCATTTTTGAGGTTTTTATGGTAATTGGAGTGGAGTGCAGAGAAAGAAAAGAAAATAGAAAAAGGGGTGAGGGTAGGCTACAAGTTAGGGTGGTTTCTGGAGTAGAAAACACGCAAAAAACTGCTAAGGAAGGGCGTCAGAATAAAATAGGATCGGATTAAAGAGGATCGGGCCGGAAAAGGAAAGAGCAAAACTAGAAATAGGTGCCGGCAGACGTGGAGGCATGGGATAAAGGGTTCTAAAAGTCCTATTATTCTTAGGTATTTTTCAATCGAGTCCTATAACTTTTTCTTTGATTAATCAAGTCTTATTATTTTGAGTTGTTTATCAAAGAAGTCCTAGGCACCATTTTCCATCCAATTTTGCTGAGTTGGCCGTTATCCTATGACATGGCATGTACACATCACACGGTGACATGTCTAAAGTCCACGTCAATAGGACTTGATTAACCAAATCAATAAATTATAGGACTTGAATGATAAAATTTTAAAATTATAGGACTTAATTAGAAATTATTTATAAATTACAAGAAGATTTTAAATTCAAAATTTTAAACTCCTAAATATTAAAACTTTAAAGCTGAAATTCATAAATTTTTTATTCTTAAAGTGTTAACCTTAAAACTTAAAAGTTTATAGTAATAAAATTATAAATTTAAAATCATAAATCCTAAAATCTAAAGCACTAAATTTTAAAATCCTATCTCATTAAACTTAAAATTCTAAATCATAAAATCTTAATCCTAACCTTAACATTAGAAATAGGGGTACGTACCAATCGTGAACAATCTAAAATCTCAATTCCTTATTTTAAATAATAATTAATTTATTTAGCATGAACCATCTGAAATTATATTTTAAGATTTGATTTTAGGGTTTAATATTTAAAATTAGGGTTCTAGGTCATTATAATATATGATTTAAGAATTAGAATTTTAGGGTTTATGATTTTGAAGTTTACAGCTTTGGATTTAAGATTTTATAATTTAGAGTTTTAAGATTCTAGGAGTTACACTTTTTAAGTGGATATAAAGTTTTTGAAAATTTTGAATTTTAACATTTTAATGTAGAATTTAAGATTTAGAATGTTAGTGTTAAAGATTTTAGTATTATTTTAGAGTTTAAAATTTAAAAATTTAAAATCTATTACTTTAGGATTCAAGATTTGTGATAAAATTTATAATTAAGAATTTTAAAATTTTAGGGCTTAATATCTTTAGAAGTCCTATAATTTATAAAAAAAATTAATTGAGTCCTATAATTTTTTTATTTAATCAATCAAGTCCTAAAGACATGGACATTCGGACACATCAGCTCTGTGCCATGTCATAGGATAACGGCCAACTCATCAAAAATTTAATGATAGGACTTATTTGATAAACGATTCAAAAAAATAGGACTTGATTATTCAAAAAAAATTATAGGACTCGATTGAAAAATGTAAAAATAATAGGACTTCCAGAATTTATCCTGGAGGCATGACCGCCAACGCCTGGCGGGCTTCCCGGCACGTTCGCCAGCCGCTAGCGGACGTCGCGAGATGAACGCCGGGGCTAGGCAGACATCGCTCCCAGTTTCGACACTTTTCTTCTTTTTTCCTATTTTCTTGATTCTGAGCATCAACCGGTGGATTTAGGGTTTTAATACAGACCCTTTGATCAAGACCATATCAAGGCACCCTGAACACTATAAATAGGACCCCCCCATAACCCCTCAAACACACACAATTTCTCTTTTCCCCCTCTATACACACATAAGCTAAAATACTTGAAAGAATTCTCTCTTTTCAAGCTTAGAAACCCTAATAAGGGCTGAGATTCTGGAGGAACTTCACAGACAAGAGTAGCAATAAGAGAAGAGAAAGAAGGAGGCGGATCAAAGCAAGCCGTTGAAGAAAAACAGGTGATTCCTGAGCAAAAATTTCCAGTGCAGGCAGTCGTGGAAGAATTGCAATATTTAGAGCTGTAGACATTGATTCTGTAACAGCCCGGGTAAAAATTTTGGATTTTTACCGGACTGTAAAAGTCTATTTACCATGATTTACTGTTGAATTAATCTTGGGTAATTAATTCAAGGTAAATCGGGAGTCGTTTTTCGAAACCGAGGGTTTTCCCGCGCTCGTGATTTTCCCGTGAATTTTTCGGAACTAAGTTGGTATTTTTCGGATTTCAGAATTTCTCGGAAAATCACACCGGAAAATAACTAAGGAGGTATCTGTTATTTTCTGGTCCGGATCGGATTCGCCCGTAATACAGACGAAATTATATTATTGATTCACAAGAGTAATAGTGAATTTACAGTTTATAAAAGGAAGGCTGCCGGGTGAGGAGAAGGAGAAGGAAAAAAAGAAAAAAGAGAAAAAGTGAGAAAAAGAAAAAGAAAAAAAAAGAAAGAAAAAGGAAAAAAAGGGAAAAAAGGAAAGAAAAAAAAGAAAAGAAAAACAGAGAGAGAAAAGAAAAAAAAGAAGAAGAAATATAAGCAGAAAATAGAAAAAAAGAAAAGAAATTCGGAAAATACAGGAAAAAAAAGAAAGAAAATCAGAAAGAAAAAGAAAAGAAGATAAAAGAAAATAGAGGGAACAGTACCGTCACCCCAGACGCCACCGTCACTGTGCATCTCGAGGAGTTCCCGGCCGAGTTTCGCCGCACCGCCACCACCGCCGGATTCCCCGCGCCGTCGCGACCATACCCCTGCCGGTCTCGCCGCGTTCCACCGCCTGCAGCTCGCTGACGCGCCGACGACCCGGAGGAAACCCACGGATCTCACTCTCTGCGCCGCTGCACCGCCGCCTGCCAACGCCGAGCCCAGCTACCACCACCGTTGGAGTCGCCCTCGCCTCGCGACGCCTGCACGGTTGCTGCTGCTCGCGCTCATCGCCCTGTCGCCGCCGCCGCTGCGTCAACCCGAGGTGAGACCCGCTTGACCCGCGTTCGACCCATTACCAACGGTCGGGTCGCGCTATGTAGATTCGGGTTGTGGGCTGTGTTTGTTGGGCTGGGTACTGGGCTGTGCGCCGGGCCTGCTTCGCGGGCCTGCCCTTGGGCCGGCCTGTGGAGTAGGTTGGGCTGGCACTGTTCAGCCCAGTCCGATTTATTTTTGTTAAAAAAAACAATCTGTATATATAGGTATTTATTTAATATTCTGGTATCTATTTTTGGAAAAAATTATATGGTTATTTTGAGAAAATTATTTCCAATTTAACTCAGGTATTTTTATTAAAATATAAATATATTTACTTGGATAAATAATTAAGATTATGTTTTGGAAAACTATTATTAATTGGAAAAATATATATATGTGTACCATGAAATAATTTCTAGAAATTTAATACCTGTATAATTTTCTCTGGAAATTGTGGTTGTGGAAATTATATATATATGTACTTTGTAAATTAAGGGTAATTATAATTTTGTGTTAGAAATATTATTATATTATATATTTAGAAAAAGATAAATACTATATAAATATTTTCAGAAAATTATAAATACGTTATTATTTTCTGGGAAAATTATGGAGATTATTATTTTGGAAATTATAGTTATTTTATGAAGATGTATTTTGAAAAGAGTTTTATTTAAAGTATGGTACCGGAATTATATTCGGATATACGTATGGATAAATATTTTCGATAGATGGAAATAATAAAGGATAAGTAATCGGGATGGGATTAATTCGTAGTTTGGCATCATGACATACTCTTATGTGCATTTATGTGTGTGTATGTGATTTGTGGTATAGGTTGGATATCGGGTAGTTTCCCGAGGAGCCGGCGTCGGACCGGTCATAGTTTCCGAAGTTGAGTAATCGGCCAAGGTGAGGATGGATTTCCTTCAATATGTGCCTTATTACTCGGTTACTGTGTTTGGTGTTGTTGCATTGTTGGATGCTGTGCTTTTGTTGTGTTTTGGCTCGGGATGTTAATCCCGGTGCTTGTTTGGTATTTTTGGGATGTTTATCCCCGTGTTGGTTTTGAGTCTTTGGAATAAGTATAAAGGATTAATTAATGAATTGTGATGAGGATGTCGATCCTCGGTCCTTTGGTTAGGGATGTCGATCCCTGTGACTTGTTTTTTAAACTACCATTATATTAACAGTGCACCATTCATCTCCATGCTGGCCTACCAATCTCTGACAAAACACCACCGGTACTAGACCCAATGAACTATTCGTACAGATACGAACCCTACAGATAGGGCCAAACAATAAAAACCCTACAGATAGGGACCCAAGAAAAACTAGACCGTGGTCCTTGTCCAACTATTGGACCAACGACCGTAGCTTATCCGTGACAGGGCCCGGAAAGACAAAATTGGATAATTGGATTTTGTTGAGTCTTTTGGTCGGTTTTTGATTGTTTTTGGCCTTGAGTAACTTTAGTGTTCATATTGATCGTCTTTCCATTGTCGTGAGCACTTCGGACTCACCCCTCACCTGCGGGCTTTCATCCCGTAGGATGAGTTGTTTCATGTACAGGTTTGGTGCATTCCAGACAGGCTGCGACGTTTCCCTTGGACAGGCTTGGATCCATAGATTGCATGTGTCGCATACAGTGTTAGTTATTTAAAGTCTTCCACTGTGCATGGTTTTACTGTTATTGGGCCATTGGGCCGGTTGAGATTTTATTGTTGTTTTTATTATGGGTTGTTGAGCCCGGATATTGGTTGTATACACTGTATGCTGGGTCTTATTTTAGTTGGGTTGTCACAGTTCCGGCTCGTGTTTACTGTGTACGGTAAATTCGGGTCGGGGCGCTTCAGATTTGCTATGATATTGGTGTCTCTAGAAAGCTGAGACAGATATCTACAAGTTTTCTGTTGAAGCCAGGTGCTGATTCAGCCTCTTTTTGCGTTGAATTCCTGCTTGAAGTCGGGCAAAAAATCTGCTAAGAAGTGGTAAGCGCGCTGGAGCTAGAGGAGGGCTTCAAGAGGTAATACGTTCTGATTTTCTTGTTAATTGGTTGCTGTGATGTGATGATGATGATAGTGCTGTGATTTTTATATGATGCATGTAAGAACTGTAACAGCCCAGGTAAAAATTTTGGATTTTTACCGGACTGTAGAAGTCTATTTACCGTGATTTACTGTTGAATTAATCATGGGTAATTAATTCAAGGTAAATCGGGAGTCGTTTTTCGAATCTGAGGGTTTTCCCGCGCTCGTGATTTTTCCGTGGATTTTTCGAAACTAAGTTTGTATTTTTCGGGTTTCGAAATTTCTCGGAAAATCACACCGGAAAATAACTAAGGGGGTATCAGTTATTTTCTGGTCCGGATCGGACTCGCCCGTAATACAGACGAAATTATATTATTGATATCACATGCTGCATAGTTAATCTTCAGTTTATTTAAGGAAGGTAACCGGAGGAAGAGCAGATGAAGAGAAGGAAAAAGAAAGGAGAGAAAAAGAAAAAAAGAGAGAAAAGGAAAAGAGAGAAAAAAAAAAAAGATGAAAAAGAAAAGAAAAGAAAAAAAAAGAAAAGAAAAAAAAAAAAAAAAAAAAAAAAAAAAA